>QODF01000279.1:1219275-1278929 GCA_024372805.1 Oostethus manadensis
ACCTTCACTCGGAACTCCTCTGTCACACCTGCAGCACACCTCACTACTGTCTTACAGTCCTCGTACATGTCCTGCACCGCTCTAACATACTTCTCTGCCACTCCAGACTTCCTCATACAATACCACAGTTCCTCTCTGGGCACCCTGTCATAAGCTTTCTCCAGATCTACAAAAACACAATGCAGCTCCCTCTGACCTTCCCTGTACTTCTCAATCAACATCCTCAAAGCAAATACTGCATCTGTTGTACTCTTTTTTGGCATAAAACCGTACTGCTGCTCACAAATGCTCACGTTTGCCCTTAGTCTAGCTTCAACTACTCTTTCCCATAACTTCATTGTATGGCTCATCAGCTTTATTCCTCTGTAGTTGCCACAACTCTGCACATCTCCCATGTTCTTAAAAATGGGCACCAGCATACTTCTCCTCCATTCCTCAAGCGTCTTCTCATTATCTAAGATCTTGTTAAACAATTTGGTCAGGAACTCTACTGCCACCTCTCCTAGACACTTCCATACCTCCACAGGTATATCATCAGGACCGAGTGCCTTTCCATTCTTCATCCACTTCAATGCCCTCCTCACTTCTTCCTTACTAATCTTTGCTACTTCCTGGTCCACAACAGTTACCTCTTCTACTCCTTGTTCTCTTTCATTTTCCTCATTCATCAACTCTTCAAAGTACTCTTTCCATCTTCCCCTGACACTACTGGCACCTGTCAATACCCTTCCATCCCTATCCTTTATCACCCTAACCTGATGCACGTCTTTCCCATGCTCTGATCCTCTCCTGGATACCAAACCTGCCCATCACCTCCTCAGCATCTCTGTTTCCTGCACCAACATGCCCATTGAAGTCTGCACCAATGACAACTCTCTCACTTCTGGGGATGTTCTGCATCACTTCATCCAGGTCTGACCAGAGTTTATCTTTCTCCTCCATCTCACATCCTACCTGTGGAGCATACCCACTAACAACATTGAACATCACACCTTTGATTTCTAGCTTCAGGCTCATCACTCTATCTGACACTCTTTTTACCTCCAGGACGTTGCTAGCAAACCCCTCTTTCAAAATCACCCCTACTACATTTCTCTTCCTATCTACACCATGATAGAACAGCTTGAACCCTGCTCCTAAGCTTCTAGCGTTGCTACCGTTCCACCTGGTCTCCTGGACACACAATATGTGTACCTTCCTTCTCTGCATCATGTCAACTAATTCTCTACCTTTTCCTGTCATAGTTCTAACATTCAAAGTCCCTACTCTTAGTTCTAGACTCTTAGCATTCCTCTTCTCTCTCCTACTACGGACACACCTTCCTCCTCTCCTTCTTCGGCCAACAGTAATCCAGTTTCCACCGGCACCCTGTCGGTGAACAGCACCGGTGGCGTGCGTTGTTAACCCAGGCCACGTCCGATCTGGTATGGAAGTCATTTGTCTGATTCGCATGTTCTGGTTTGGCAAAGTTTTACGTCGGATGCCATCTGTATTTATCCGGGCTTGGGACCACCACAATAAGACACTGGCTTGTTCCCCGTTGCGGCTACATTCCATTCTCCAATTGACGTAATCCATGACAATTCCAATCACAGCGACAGTAAACACAAATAACTTTGGCCTTAGAGCCTCATCTGCCAGGGTTCATTCATTCATTCATTTTCTGTACCGCTTATCCTCATTAGGGTCACGGGGATGCTGGAGCCTATCCCAGCTGGCTTTGGGCGAGAGGCGGGGTACACCCTGGACTGGTCGCCAGTCAATCGCAGGGCACATATAGACAAACAACCGCTCACACTCACATTCATACCTATGGACAATTTTTTTTTAGAGTCGCCAATTAACCTAACATGCATGTTTTTGGGATGTGGGAGGAAACCGGAGTACCCGGAGAAAACCCACACACGCGCGGGGAGAACATGCAAACTCCACACAGAGATGCCCAACGGAGATTTGAACCCAGGTTTTCCAGATCTCCTGACTGTGTGGCCAATGTGCTAACCACTCAGCCACCGTGCGGCCCATCTGCCAGGGTTATGAAGCTAAATTTACTAAATACCCTTTTCTTTGTCCATTTCTGCTCAATATTTGTTCCCGCTTGTGTCCATACAGACACCGGTACTTTCTCAAACTACGGTGTGGGCCAAGGGTCAAACAGGACGTGGGTACATTAATTGTGCGTCAAAAAAAAAAGTGCCGTTAAATGACACTTCTGTTAACGGGTCGTTAACGTGTTAACTTTGAGCTATGAGCTTGCGCTACTATATTATCCCAAGTATACTTTTCTGCCTCAATAGTCTTTTTTTATGACAGCATTTTGTTACCACAGTAAACAGAATGTAGTGAAAAGTGCTCTTAATATGAAAGCCGTAAGTGTTTGTGGTTCGAGAAGGTCTCTAGTAGTTCCTGTCTTATTTACACCAAACTTCCACGACATCAGCGGGCATCCTGAAACTTCCGGTACATTGGCATAAGACAGAAGTAATTTTTTGTTTGACTTCTGTGATTCTTAGCTAGAAGAAGACCGACATAATACTACCTGAATTTACACCATGAACCTGGAGGTGTTTATTGATGTTGGTCTTGTGCCCTCTTTTGCATGATATCATTGTGCTGAATATGTTGCCGCTTATTTTAAATGAAGATAAGTCAAACTTTGTAGCCGCTTCTTCTTTGTTGGTGCTTTTTGGCTTCTTTGTCGGTGTTCGAACAAATGGAGATGTGAACGGAGACGTTGGTCTCCGTTCCCATCGATGCTCAGGACTCTATGTCCAAATGTAATGTGAGCAAAACTGAGTGTATCATATGGTTGTCTGCAGTAAAGCTATGTACAGTTTCTAGAACAACATCTAGCTCTCTTATGCTTTTAAACCTTTCTGCTGTAGTTCCTTATATCATCCAAGGAATCTTCTAAAACATCTAAAAGCTTATTGTTTCTATAAGCGCCTGCACTCCAACCATTATCTACTGCACAGGGGCCATATGTGCTTGCTGCACTACTCTAGAGTTAACATTTGCAATAAAGAACTCTTTTTTTTACAATTTTAGGACTGTCTTACTTATTCCCATTGACATGTCACTAGTATCTTAAAATGTTCAGTAATAACTCATCTGCCACTTTTAACTGCTCTCCAGATACATTGATTGAACATTGCCATAAAAAAAAATACCACATGAGTACGTTTAGAAAAGCTCCCTTGGGAAGTTCAATATTCAATGCTGGGCATTTTCTGTTTACAAGAACACCACAGTTCTGAGGTACTTGCTCTTGGATTCATGAGAGATTTTATTCTTGAAGGCGCTTTTATTGGAACACAGGAGCTGTTTTGAGTGAATGCAGAATGTCTTCTCTTTACTGGTAATGTACACTTTTAACAGCTATTTTCAGGAGATTCAACTGCCTCAACACTTACTGTTTGAAATATTTAATTTACGAAAGAAAATGTTTGCTACCAAAAGGCCCCCCCGGAAGGGAGGGGGAGCAGTATTTGCATCTGAGGAGAAGCTACGATATGCAGTGGGTACCTGACCATTCGCAGTTAAAGTGGTAAATAATGTGTTAGCAGTGGTAACTAATGTATTTCATAATTACATAAAAAAATGTTGTGTCATTGACGCATGTGCATAATGTCAAGCCACATCTTTTTGTTACGATGGCGGAAAGAGCCACAATAGCATCCCCACAGAGTGTGCCACTTTTTAATAACTTTATTCTGACCTGAAAACATCAACAGCAGTGCAATTCCAACACCCCATATGTATCTTCAACTGACAAACATGTATCTCACTCTCAAGTCTGTAATCAACTCTTACTTAGAAACGCCACTCTGTCATTTTCACTAGACGGCTGAAGTGCATTCACTGATGCTCCAAAAGTCACAACTTCTTAATTATGCATGGTCTAAATAGACAAAGACAAAGAAAAAAAGTGCATATTATCTGTCACTAACATAACTCACCCTGCGTCAGTACATTTAGCTGCATTTAGTTTGCTGCAAAATCCCAGAAAATACATCTACACCCAAAAGATGTGAATTCAATGCAAGTTACGTGGTATCTTTTAACGCAACCCTTTGTAGCTCATGACACGGTTAAAGTGTGATTCAAACGTTCTGCTATTCTTATAAAGACTTGCGTAGACGAATACATTTTCAGACGTGTGGTATCTTTTAACTTCATTTAGAGCTGTCAATACGTACAAATAAATAGTAGTATATAATTGTGTCCTGTAATTTATGTTTATGTTAATAAAATACGCAATAAATGGGCATGTATCACAAAGTGGCAAATGGTGATTAATCATAATTAATTGATTTGAAAACTGATTTCATTAAAATTTTTAATCATTTGACAATTTTTTTCATTTTATTTTTCCCAAAATGCTCTGTTTTTTCTACAGAATTTTTTTGTTAAATGTTTTAGTATTTTTTTCTTTGAAAATAGTGCGACACAAATTTAAACATACGTGTTAATACAGGTAAAATGTACAGCATTCACATAGGACAGTTAATAAAGTCCACAATTTCGACTTGTATATGAATAGGTGTATATGCTTCGCTGATACCATTAATTTACCATTTTTCGCACTATTTGGTAGTTCTTGAATGCACCATAGTTGCTGTGAGACGCAAAAGTGAAACTTAAATATAACTTCATCACTGTGACTTTGATTTAGTTTGATCATTTGACATCATTGGATTATATCATTATTAGTAGTGAGTACCTATACTGTACATTTAATACTTTCAATGTGGTTAATAATTGTGTTATTAAATTTAGGGATTAAACTTGGATTGTGTCACAAGTGAACAATGGCAGTTAAAGAGAGAAGGGTAGGGTTCTGTAGCTGAATGTCTAATAAATTAATTAATAATCTAATAAATACAACAGTCACTTTTATTGCAAATGCCGAAAATGGAGAACGTCAATGTCAAGCTTGCAGGAGGGAATTGTAGGGGAAGGCAGCGAGCCGTGTGTTTCTACTCAGATCTTAATTACTTGCGTATATTCTTTATTCTTTGGTAGGTCGCAAAAAGCGTGGATCTACTGTAATCCTAAATGATTATTTTTTACTTGGTAATTTTGTTCGCCGTCAGCATCCCTCAGCATTTACAAGCAATGCTGTTTCTTGGTTATAAGGCTTTTCAGTTTGCTAGCAAGTCAGTTTGACTCGCATCATTTTGACTGAGGAGTGACACCTTTCTTGTCTCCCAACAGGGAGGAATGTACGTCTTTCAGCTGTTCGATTCGTACGCTGCCAGCGGCATGTGCTTGCTGTTTGTGGCCATCTTTGAGTCCATATGTATCGGATGGGTGTATGGTAAGAGGATCAAACTGTGTGTGTGGTGTACACATTGGAGCAAAGTGATGTGCAAAAGAAACAGACCGGTGGCAACTCCGCCCTCTGCTGGAGATGAAGATAACCCACAAGTATCAGCAACAGTCGAGCCTGGCTGGGTGTTGCAGTGTGCCACTAGAGATCAGTCTTGCCATTATTTTGACACTAGAAGAGGCGTGACCAATGTTTGTTTTCAGGCAGTGACAGATTCTACTTAAACATTGAGGACATGATTGGCTACAAGCCTGTCTTCTTTATCAAATGGTGCTGGATGATCTTGACCCCGGGCATCTGTGCTGTGAGTCCACCACAAAGTAATTTCTTTTTTGACAGTAAGAGCTATAAATAATGTATTTGAGTGTGTTCTTTAGGGTATCTTCCTGTTTTTCCTAATCAAATACAAGCCATTGAAATACAACAACGTGTACACCTACCCTGAGTGGGGCTATGGTATCGGCTGGTTCATGGCCATGTCCTCTATGGTGTGCATCCCCTTGGGGATAATCTGGATGATCTGGAAGACTCCCGGCACCTTCTCTGAGGTAAAATACACACACACACAGTCATCTCTACAGTACTTTGAAAGTGAACTTTTGAATACATGCTTTTAAGAACTGAAACTTTTAATTACTTCTCAGTTGTATGAAGTTACAACCACAAAAGGCCATGCCAGTCATTTTACCGGTCACAGATTTAATCTGCATAGATGAAGGACCACATCAGTGAGGAACAAATTAGCCCTCACAACCTCACAATGTGTGTGTAGATCGTTGATGGTGATTTGTATTACTGCTCGATTCAACTTGTTCATTTTAATTTGATACATTTCAGTTCATAAGACTGCTAAAATTCATCAATATTGTGGTCTGTGTTAATCTGCTGATAGAGTTTGATGACACATACGTTTTAAATTTGTCCTGCTCAGGCTGAAAGGCTTAAAAAGAAGGAAGATACCAAGCATGTCGCACATAGAAATACAAACCTCCCCCAAGGCTTAACAATATTACCTGATTGTGGAGGAAGTTTTAATTCTAGTTTATTGTCGTACGAAACATGAAGCACATAAACAAACAAACAAACAATTTACATTGTTTTTTTTTGTTTTTTTTTACTTGTTAAAAAATCATGGTTGGCATGCCAAAGTAAAACCTGTATCTAGTCAAGCGGTTGCCAATATGTTTGACAGGAAGCGATGTTCTCCTTCCTCACTGAGAGATTAACATAATTCTTTCATCCTGTCCTATCAACTAAAATACCATGTTATTTATGTAAATAACATGTCTTAAAAAAATCACAAATAAGTATCCAATTAAATAATGCTGGTAATGAAACAATTTGGAAAGCTGCAAATTTGTATGTGGCACAAACATCCAACATAAGAACAAAGTAAAGTGCAAAGTATGAAACTCTGGACTAATGGAATCAGTGAAATTACACAAAGGGCTCATTCAGCATGAACACAGCAGAAGGAAACATATTTCGCAATTTCCTGTGTACAGTATAAGCCACTGCTTTTTCCTAAACTTTGAACTCTGTGGCTTTTACAGCGGTGTGCTCAATTTATGACAATCTTATCTTATGAGATCTCCTTAATTTCAGAACTACTACTTGGCCGTGATTGGCTGGCGACCAGTCCAGGGTGTACCCCGCCTCCCGCCTCAAAGTCAGCTGGGATAGGCTCCAGCATACCCGCGACCCTAATGAGGATAAGCGGCATAGAAAATGAATGAATGAATGTACTTATCGTTGAAATACTGTACTGTACCTCTCAAGAGTCAGTGAGGACATGGTAGCTCTTTCTTTGGCACGAGCCATTAATGGGCTATAAGGAAACACACAACAAGCTTGTCAACCAATTGGAAATCACAGGAGGTCATAACTCAATATAATAGTCTGACTCTCAGTGTCACATTACAAAGAACGCTAAAATCATGACACAGCAACTTAACACCCAAAAGTCAGCAAAGAAATATACAAGACAAGTGCTAATACAAGTTTGAAAAACCTACAACTATTTTAACATCTTTCCATAATGCATTTTTGCTCAGTGGAGCAGTTCTAAGCATAAACTAACATTATCTGCTCCGCTGACACAAATGCAAGCGGCAATGCAAACCAGACCACACTAGAGTGACCAGAGTACTGTTGTGTGCAAGATGTGAACTACCTTTGAACAGTACCACTTTGTCCAGGAAGTACAAAATCAGAAACTGTTCACCAACCGCCCACCTCCCTCCTAACGTCTCCCCTCGCTTGCAGAGAATGAAGAAGTTGACGACGCCCAGCCCGGACCTGAAAATGCGAGGGAAGCTCGCCGCTCTCAGTCCTTATGCCGCCAATGACGCTAAACTTAAGGTTGACGGGAAAATATCCACCGTTTCGGAGAAGGAAACGCATTTCTAAATGACTTGTCCGATTGGCCGTGAAGTCTGCCTCAAAACTATATTCAACTTTTAAACAAACCTGACATTACAGAAATAAGAAATAAATAATTCCAAGGGTATTTTGATTTTTTGTAAAAAAAAAAAAAAGGTGTAAAAGTGATCACCAGATATGTAGTCTGTTTTGTTTTTTGCACAAACTTTGATAACACATTTGTTGGGTTCTTTTTAACTTTGCCACTAAGACTCTTTCTTTGCTAACCATTTAATAGTTTAAAGTCTATTTGATGACGTGTGATTATATTGCCAACTGTACCCATACTTTGTTGGTATGGGCTACATGAGTGTCTGTGCCTTTCAGAACAATACACTTGCATTGTGTTGTAAAAGGCTGACGGTGTACACGTCTTTGTAAAGTGCAGCGCCCCTCTGTTAGGTATCAGGTACCCACATGTCTAAACTGTAGCGGTTTGGCATGGTCTAACAGCATACTACCGTCTGTGTTAATACTGTACAAGGGCACTAGGTATTTTCCAGCAGTACAGTACTGTACAGTACAGTGGATCCCCACTTACTCACCATTCAGTATTCACAGCCTCACAAGTTCCCAGATTTTTGGTTAAAAAAAGAAATTCTCCAAAAGTAGAAATAGAAAAAGCATCCGTTATACCGTAAGTCAATAATAATTTATAAACATGTGGTAATACAAGTAAGATGCACAGCGTACATGCACCACTGTTCAGAAAGACCACAATATTTACATTGTGTATATGCTTTACTGATAATGTTTTTTTATCAAGTTCTAAAATTTTGCATTTGTTCAGTGGTCCTTGAATGCACCGTAATTGTTTACTGTGACTGGCTACACCATGATACCAATTTCATCTCTTCATTGGTCATCTCACATTAACCCTCATTAGCAGTGAGTACTTGAACATTTTATAATGTGTTAGATTAGCGTGTAAGGCAGTCTATATGTGCCCTGCACTTGGCTGGCGACCAGTCGAGGGTGTACCCTGCCTCTCGCCCACGACCCTAGTCAGGACAAGCTGCATAGAAAATGGATGGAAGTGTGTGAGTCATATTTAGGCCTTAAACCTTGATTGTGTCACGAGTAGTACGAAGACCATGACAGTTGAATAGAGAAGAGGGTAGTTCTGGAGCCAAATCCAATCTAATAATTACAGTCACTTTTATTGCAAATGATCGGAAATTGAAAGAGAATGTCAACGTCAAACTAGCAAGAAGGGAGAAAGGAGGAGGAGGAAGACTGACCAGTGTCAAAAATGGAAGTTTTTTGGGGGGGTGTACCAATTCCTGGCATTTTTATGCCATTCGCTGGTGGTGCTGAAACATGTCTACAAAACAGGAGTCTTCTGTATATCCTTTAAATCTTTGCTGATTTAAGCCACTGAAATGCTGTTTGTTGTGAATGTTGTCAAGTATCTAGTTAAAACATTTAAAATAACCAAAAAGAACAAATATATTTTTTGATGTAACATAAAAATTGGATGATTTCATAAGTAAAATGGTCTTGGATGTAAAATGCACACACTGAGATGCAAATTTAGAGGGGTTGGAGCCACCTATAAGGATACTGTATCTTATCTTTGAGTTGCGAAAACCTCATCGAAATAGTCTTCACTTTTAAGTTTCAAATATGAACTTGTACGGAATACAGTTCTGCATATTGAATGTGGGGTCATTTCAGAATGTTTTGTCTACATATCGGATTTACAGACGTGTTACTTTCTGGCACATTTTTTTGTCGTTGCTTAGCAACATCAGCAAAAAAAAAATCACATTGGATGTAAGTGAATGAAGTTAGGAGATTATCGATTGCGGTGTTAAGCTATATTGGCTACTCGGGGGCTGATGTGCCCCCTGCCTCCTCGTCTTTGCTGGGGAAGTTCACACAGACACACTGATGGGTAAACAAAAATAGATTGTAATGTTTAAAAGAAAATCCGGCAGGACGAGTCTTAAAGCATCTACAAAAAAAAGAAAACACTTCTCTGTTGTCTCGCTGCCCTCGTATACGTCTGCATGTGTGTCATTTCCCAGTGCTGAACCTTTCACACAGACTCAGACAGCATTCCACCCATGCACTCTTATTTCCTGCTCCGCCTTAAGAGGACAGCGATGCACACGACAGGAGGTACATCTGTCTTCTTATCGTCCATCTTGTCCCCTTCTTGTTATTAGTTTGTGGATGTCACAAAGTAGGGATGGGTATTTCAGTAGATACAGAGAGTTTTAGGGGTGTCACAAGATCTTGCAAGAAAAAACATGACAAGATTTTTTTGTTCTGAAAAAAAATATCTTGACCTGGGGTGATACTACAATGATTCATCACACAATAAATGAAAATGAACTGGATAATTTTGCCAGCCACAATATATTGGCATATGTGCATATATACTATACATATTGGCATATGTAGTCTCTTTGTCTCGGTAGGTGGAGGCAGGCCCACTGACATACACACAGAATGCAAAAGAGAGTAACGTAGTAAAAATTGTTAGTAGATTGCAATTTATCATATATTTTTTCTTTGTACTTTTGGAAGTGTTTCATCACGCCCTTAGTGACTACACCCTTCACATTTCTCAAATATTTTCATGTTGGCCACACAATCAGAAGATCTGGAAGACCTGGGTTTGAATCTCCATTGGGCATCTGTGTGGAGTTTGCATGTTTTTCCCGCGGGTGCATGGGTTTTCTCCTTTTAGCTCGATGGCTAGGGTTCTCCACTTTTTTTCTGTGGACTTTGGTTTTGATCCCAGGGTGGAATCCTGGCCTTACGTCCGTTTCATCAAGACCCAGCATTTTCTTGTAAATCCTGGATCCACAGAATTCCGCACGTTGCTATTGTTTTTGCCCATCCCCAATCTAAACTTAGTACCTACTTACTACTCAACTTTCTAAACATTTTCGGGTGAAATTTCAGGATGAAGCTAAAATGCTCTATAACCTTTACAAGTGAACTTAATTTGACCTCTAAACTTTGGAATGTCCAACTGTTGAATGTTTCAGTAGTTTTTGCACATCTTGGTCTTCTCTAAAAAGAAGCTTGTCTGCTAAATTTTCAAAAGAGTGTGAGCCATGAATACAACTGCGAATGCCCTCCTTTTATTAGAAGTGGTATTGAAACAGTCCACTTCAACATGCTGTTCACATTTTGTCACCATAAAAAAAAAAACAAGACCACACCAAAAGCAACAAATCCCTGCATTGCCCCAAAATTTGTAGTATTTTAACTTTCATCCCAAAAGGAATCCTCCATGGTCACCATTTTGAGGGTGTCCACACTTGAGCGACCGCAATCTTTGAAAACAATGGCGCAGTTCATTGGTAGTGGGCAAGCAGGTCTTTCCAGCAACACCAGAACCTAACCTTATTTTTAGGAAAAAAACTAAAAAAGTACTTTAGCATTGCGGCGTTTCAAACATGATGTTCTAAAAGGGAAGTGGTCACTGATCTTAGTGTCATCAGCAGGTTGCAACAGAGGGACTGGAGAACGCCTTTCTGTGACAATTCAAAAACAGAAATCACTTGTTGTGAATTTTGCTGTTCAACTTTGTTAGGGAACAGTAAGTTGGGCAAAAAGCACTGAAGCGTTCAACAGCAGTACATGAGCATTAGAACTGTGATAAAGTACCAATATGGCGCACTATCCCAATGTTCAATCTTACGATACATTGTGCTTGCGCCGTGTGTTGTACTTTTTTTTATTATTACAGGGTGTCCGCAGGACCATAAAGTAAAAAAAACATGCATTCATGTTACTTTTGTTTAAAACAAATTCTTAAACTCCTGTCACTCTTTTTAATGTCTAGATTGTGTGACAGTCACAATATATCAAGCGCAACCAGCCGATTTTCCTTCATGTTTTCTGTGGGGTTTTTTGTCGGTATGAACGTGAAATGGGTCCTAAACTGTATTCATTTTGGTCTAACCAAACACTTAGATTGCTCTTGCTGAAACCTTCAGACCTGTAGTATTCAAATATAGCTACTATTTCTACTACTTCTGTCTTACATGCAGTGGCTGACATTTGAAGAAAAATAAACAACGGCACTATTATGACCGACCGAGTTGGCTTTTTGTAGTGTGGATGGGAAAAGACGAATGTCTCTCACAAAATTACGACACACGGGCTCACAGGCAATATCCCTCGCCGACCTAGGCCAACGACAAATACACATGCCATTTTTGTGAGGATTTGAACTGTAAACAGACATATTGTAGGGTATAAAAACAATTACTATAAACACACATATATTGTAGGTTATTGAAAAACAATACAGCGCTGCCTTGGTTAACGTCAAAATCCATTCCAGATGTTCTGACTCAAACCTAAACTACCTCCAACCAAAGCAAACGTTGCCATAAAAAAAGGTGTAAATGTAATTAATTCGTTCCAGACACCCAAAAATGTTTATAAAAAACACATTTTATAGACCATAATTACAAAACCATCAATTAATACAATAAACACATTATACTGCTGCAACCACAAGAACCAAACTAAACATCAAAATTCTACAACCAATAAATATGTACCTTGCCACTGAAAATGAAAACAAAAAACTAATGCTGGCGGCCATGATGTTGCGGAAGTGCGCCCGCGAAGATGCCTTATGAGGTGTCTGGTGACGTGTTCTATATTTGACTGGGGATACCGCCATCACGCTATGGTGACTTTCAATGCTTACGTGTTGTTGTTGGAAGCTGAAATGACTTTTATGGACGTAAAATGAGAAACGGTCCATTGCCTTTCTCTTTTGTGTGGTCCATGTGTTTGTTATATGGAGTATCTCTCCCCAACCTTGATAGAGAATCGCAAGATGCGTTGAGCCAAGATGGCGACGTAAACAAAGCGGATGGCGTTTTGGACGTTAAACAAGCTGGCCAACGCAAGGCAAAATTTTAGCACAGGTTTGGGATGTTAACCAAATAATGTGCTAACTGGGATGGATGTTAACCGAGACACCGCTGTATATTGATGATTGCCGTCTCCTCAGCCATGGAGGTACCCGTAGATTCCCAGCTCCAAAGTCCATTTTAGCTTCAGCCTGAAATTTCACCCGAAAGCCTAATATCCCTAACTTTTTGGAGCAGTGTATGTTTTTACATCTTCTGTTAGGAGGAAGTGTCCCTTCACTTTTGCAGACGTGAAATCACAGCCCGTCAACATAATCCTTTCAGTTCAGACACAAGTCCAAATGAGCTGGCCTCATTGTTGAGATCAATCAGCATCATTAGCGCTTCATCCAATCAGCGCTCATTTCACGCCATTCAACCCCGCATCTCATCCTTCCCCACTTTACCGCTGCATCACACATTTCCTTCTCTTTCTCTTCTCTGTCCTTGTTTCTTGATGGAAATGCAATCAAGAGGAGAGCATTTGAGGGGACACAACTCTACGGGTTTTCACAAGGAGGCAAAGAAAGCCAAGGGAGCACGTGAGGAGTTTGGGGACGAAGGGTTGAGGAAGTGCAAGTGATGAGGGGAATGGATGGAAGTGTTAAGCAGCCCCTCCTGTTCAAGCTGTGACCTTCTCTTCATAGTCGTATTAGCCTCCTTGTTTAACACCTATTGTTTACGTGCATATTTCTTCAGCTCTTCTTATCAAACATGTGCTCCGTACCTCCATGAAGATGTTGGAACGGCTTAAATTCAAAGGATCGCTTGGGCTTCTTTTGATATGCAGCTAATTTCTTGGTGTAGAAATATATAATGAAAGGTGTTCTGTACGCTTCTACACACACTTTTGGTGTTCACAGGACACGTGCACTGTCTGCCTACTCATTTTGAAGAATAAAAAATATGAAGGAACATGGAATGCAGCTGGTCTCCCTTTATTTCATATTTGGAAAGCAAATTGTGGCCAAAGTGTTAGGATATTAAAAGTAAAGTTGGGGCCAAATGAGGCATTTTTAAGCATAAAAATGGCTAAAAGAAATACAATAAAAATACAGGTATGAGGCATTCAAAGACGTTGATACACTGTGTAGTATTCTACACTGGTCACTAGGTGTCAGCAGTGTTACTGTAACGTTCAATGAGACACTCATACAGAACTCAGCTCAACCCAATGTACGTTTTTTTTTCACTATTTTTCTCAACCGGTCTTGAATGGGTAATAAAAAATGGGAACAGGAGGTGACTAGGGGTTGTTAATTCATGTCTTCAGGGTTTAATCGTGTTAAAAACAGTATTTAGAAGGTTGTAAACAGGATTTCAATGCTCTAACTACAAATGTATATGAAATCATTCATACGTATTCCTACTTGGCGGAATTTTTCTTTTTTACGAACCAATTAACGGTGATTAACGAGGACTTAGTGCGTCAGCAAACGCAACCTTTCTTCTCACTCACGCTGAACACACACGCACACACACGCACACACACACACACACAAGAGCTTAATAATCACACTTAATAATGTCAAGCTTGTCTTCTGTCTCTCTACAAGGCTGTGGAATGACAATGTGCTTTTATTTTGTTGGCCTGATACTGATTCAGCACTCACTCGGATTGGATTTTTGGTCACGAAGAGATTATCTGTGAAAATAGCCGTTTCTTCCCGTAGAAAGCACATCTCATTCACCCTAGGTAATAATTTATAACTGGGCAGTGATGTGTCATCCAAAGGGTATACAGGCGATCTCCGCATACTTTAATAATTCATGGTCCAGGTAATTAGTAGGTTTTAGTCCAAAAAGTAATTATTGATTTTTGATTTTACATTTCCAAAATAGGCAATTTTTCTGCAGACTTTTTGCAAATGAGCAGTTTTTTCCCCTATGCAAATAGGCTGTTAAATATGCACTAGTACCTGTAAAATCAACAGCATACACGTACCACTGCTAGAAAGCCCACAACTCGTAGTTATCACTTATCAGTGGTGAGGCGCTATACATTTTATACTCAACTTGTGATTAATATTAATATCCATTGTATGGGCATATCAATGACTTGTATCATATTTTTGCTATTTGCCGATGGGCATGGACAATAACCCCTGGTTTTGTACTCATTTCCTTATTGTGTGTTTGACTTCCCCAATGGGCATAGTTCTCATATTGGTTTTATTTACATATGTAGGGTATACAATATTATTAAAAACTGGAAGATGGCTGGTGGGATATTTTGGGGTTTTCAATCGTGGCCACAATGGCCGGTCATAGGAGGCAGAGGTTTGTAAGCTGTGGCGGCAGGTGCAGGCAGGCAGACCGATGAGAGGAGACGTGAGCGGGCAAAGCTTGCAGTGACAGAGAGAGGAAGAGGAGGAAGAAGAAGCTGCACAGCAGATTAGTTGACTCACGCGCTGAGTCGTGGAGCAGCGCTTGGGGACAGAGCCAAGATAGAAACCCAGCAAATGCAGCATCGGGGAAAAAAAAGTCAGTCCGGCTTAGAGATCACGGCAAACTACATTTTGTCGACCACCACTCTGAAAGCGTCACGGAAAAAAAGACTAACACCAAATCTAATTGCAATGATTCCACGCTTCATGCACCAATCACAATGGTTATTACCGAGGACAGGATGGATGTCGGGAATGCACAGAGGGAAAGGAATATGTTGCAGTAACATCCCTTAAAATGTAGAGCAGCAGATTTCCCGCTGCTCTCCCACTCTGTGTGCCAAAAGGGCACTCTTTAAAAGTATATTTTACAAGCTTTTGACAAAACCCGGTAAATATAGCAGAATATAGAAGTAACTATTTTCCAAACATATGTCGCTCTAGAGTATGTCAAGTTGCATCAGTCAAATGTGTCATGAAGAGAAAAAAGAGCACACGTGAATCACACTGGACTCTACTGTCAGTTGCAATTAGCAGTAATTGATGGCGCTATCGCAGTCGAGTGAACAAAAATAGACCGAAAATCAGGCGACCGGTCCACGGTGTACCTAAGTAAGCTTGGATAAGCTCCAGCATACTCCCGAGACACTCGTGAGGACAAGCGGCATAGAAGAATGATGAATCATTCGCGCCCATTTAGTTCACAAATCGTTTCTGTACGCCAGTGGGGACATGACAGAAAATAACTGAGGACCACCGATTTAACATCAAAGCAGCACATACACTCCTGATCAACATTTGAAGACAAGTAGAAAAATTGCAAGAATTTACATTTGCCACTGTTGGATCTTCAGCAGCTTCTAAGTAGAGCTTCAAAATGCAAAAAGAAGAAATAGCAGTGAGCCAAAAACACTTTGGAATAAGAATAAGCTGCATAAGCTTATGCTCTTGCAGCGCGTCATTGCTGCTGAGGTTGGATGCAGTAAGACCCTGAGGGTTACGGAACAAAATAGTCAAGTGGTAGAACCTAAAAATGTCACTGCCCTTGACCCGGAGGATCTCATTGGCTGTCCCATCAAGACATGGGACCCATCCATGGGTCGAATGAAGGAGCATTTCATTTCCACTAGCATTCCGGAAACATTGGCATCAAACATCACCAAACCATTTCTTTTTGTGTGTGTGTGTGTGTGTGTGTGTCTCCTGTCCAGCCATTAGGGAAGATGGTATTTATGATCTAGATGCCCTTACTTGCTAAACAGATTTGCTCTGCCAGGGAAAAGTATTTGATAACCTGTCACATAGATTTTATTACCTACTTCATTTTTATGCAAATTTGGGGTGGCCGGACGGGAGCAGGAGGGGATAGAGAAGAATGGAAAAGAAGACGGAGGGGGACAAAACCGAGGGAGACAACAACACTAGCAACAACAACTGCAACAAAAATAACAAAACAACAGAAAATCCGACTACATCAACAAATATGTATATCTATGACGGTCGTAAAGCCCTTAATGGAAATAACAAAATAAAGTAGTCGCAATAACAGCCACAGTGGATACTTATTAATGGTAATAGTAGCAATGAGGATATTAACCATTACATTAAAATCAGGGATTCTGTGTTGTTATTTTTTGATATTAAAATATTTAGTTTGGATACGGTTCTAGGGGCAGATTTTTTTTTTGAAATGGTCAATAGTGGGATTGTTTCCCAAAGTTCTATTATCGAATCTCGCCCTAATTGTAGATTTCGTGCCATGTGGGACAATCCAGTGGTTTCTTGTTAAACTAAATGTCAGGATTATAGCAGATGGGTGTGTATTGGCGTGGAGTGAGCGAGAATCCGGTCATTTTTTTAAATTCCCACCAAGCTGTCACAATGGGTGCAAGTATTTATTGTATACTTTTGAAGCAGTTATTTTTCCGCAGGATTTGGGTAATGAAAGGCAGATTCCAAATGGGGATCCGGTGGCAAAGTGATTGCTCAATGTCTAACCACAGGTGATCCGGTGGGTCAGGTTTGATCCATTTGAAGATGTACTGTGTCCTGTTCGCAAGGAAGTAGTTGGAAAGGTTTGGGAGTTCTAAGCCCCCACATTCCTTGGATTGTTGTGCAGTTCTGAGATTTATTGGTGCTGGCTTGTTTTTCCAAAGAAATGTATAAACATGCGAGTCTGATGATTTAATTAAACCGTGTCGTAGAGCGTTTGGTGGGGATCATGGAAAACCGATGATAAACTCTTGGTGAGATCATCATTTTCACAGTGGATACAGATGGGCATATGAGCATCGTTCAAGCGGATCAGATCTGACAGGCTGGAGGAAATGGTAATACCCAGATATGTTATGCTCCCTGAACACAGCGGTATAGAGGAGGTGCTCGGGAAACTATACTTAATAAGCAATAGTGTGGATTTGGACCAGTTAATGGAGTAATCTGAGAAGGTGTTCAAGTTGCTGATGAGTGAGATTGAATGATGAAGTGAGGAATGGGAATTTTCTAGGAAAAGCAATACATCATCAGCATGAAGGCTTATCTTACGATGAACATTTGTCGTGTGGATCCCTCGAATATTTGCATGCTGTTGAACTGCAGCTGCGAGAGGTTCCATAAAGATAGCAAAGAGTGAGGGAGGGAGTGGGCAACCCTGCCTAGTGCCTCTTGGCAGAGTGGATTCTGGAGAGATCTGATTATTGGTCCAAACAGAGACCTTCGGGGTGTTGTAAAGTATTTTTATCCATGTTCTGAACCAGTCCCGGAAACCACATTTCTGCAGGGTTGCAAGGAGGAATTTCCAGTTTACTCTATCAAATGCTTTTTCAGTCCCTAAAGAGATGATTGTGGTTTCTAAATGATGGCTGTGAAGGTGATCTATCTGATTAATTAGACGCCTAGATGACTAACAGCAAAACAGCTCGAGTTCAGTGAGGTTGGATGGATGGAGAGCGTTTGTGAACAGCGGTTTTCAGTTCTTTCCACAGATTCTCGATGGGATTCAGGTCTGGCCTTTGACTTGGCCATTCCACACCTGAATATGTTTGTGAACCATTCAATTGTAGATTTTGCTTTATGTTTTGGATTATTGTCTTGTTGGAAGACAAATCTCCGCCCCAGTCTCAGGTCTTTTGCAGACTCCATCTGCTTTTCTTCTGTATTTGGCTCCATCCATCTTCCCATCAATTTTAACCATCTTCCCTGTCCCTGCTGAAGAATAGCAGGCCCAAACCATGATGCTGCCTCCACCATGTTTGCCAGTGGGGATGGTGTGTAGCATAAGGCAACACGACCTCTTCAAGTGTTTTCACATATGTTTGACATATATCTCCCGTTTTCTCTGGTTTTGCTCTGCATTTGAAGGCATTGGAGATCATTTCAGCTGAACAGCCAAACATTTTTTGCACCACTTCATAAGTTTCCCCCTTTTCAATCAACTTTTTAATTAAAGTACGCTGTTCTTCTGAACAGTGTCTTGAACGACCCATTTTCCTCAGGCTTTCAAAGAGAAATGCATGTTCAACAAGTGCTGGTTTCATCCTTAAATCGGGGCCACCTGATTCACACCCTTTTTTCACAAAATTCATCACTGATTGAATGCCGCGCTGCTATTTTTTTTTAACCCCCGCCTTTCAACTAATTGCCCAATTGCACAGCCTTAGGAGCGTGCGTATCATGAAGGCTGGGTCTTGTTTGTTTCCTGAGAATCTACTGCACCTACTGGTAACTTAATTGCCATGTAGCTATATAAATATAGCAATAACAGTGATTAATCTGGTTAGTCACATTGCACTGCTATATTTTTTACATACAGTGTACATACTACTGTATGTACACACACACACACACACACATATACATAGATGCTTCAAGATTGCTGATTCGCTCATTTCACAGTCAATCAAAAGGGGATTGGACAGATCATTTAATCTGGGCCAGATGAAAAAATACAAATAAAAATGAAAAGGACTAATGACTAAGTGAGGACAATGCAATCCTATTAATATTGTTTTGATTTAGTATCATTTAACCTCCTATTTGACTCAAAAAAGTTGAGGAGATCAGTGTAGCAGATGCCAAATGTGTGTACAACTCATAAAAGACAACGATATAAAATGACATTTCAAGATACTTATCATTGGTTTTAATATGTGTTAAAATGTTAGGCCTTGAATAAAAACACCAAAGATTTTTTTACATTATTCAAATATAATTCCATGGTGGCTAAGTGGTTCTGATGAAGACGCCTCTCTCTCTCTCTCATGGTTTTTCAAAGATGTATTAATAAGTGATCACTGTTAAATTGCTGTTTGTCTTTAACTATGGCCTATTATTAGTCAAAAAACATTGAGAGACAAGTCAAAAGTAGTATTCTGGTTAGCAGTAATGACACAAAACATTGATGAGATCTTAACACCGCAGGGAGTCGTATCTGATGTGATAGAGTGAAAAAAGTTTTCCTCTCATTATGTGTGGAAGTGGTAAGTATTTGGCTTCTTTTGCTATCCCCTTCCACGTTAGATTTGGAGGCTAACCAATTCCCTCGCTAGCATGCTACGCTTAAAGCCGTGGCCATCTTTTATTTTGCAGTGCTCCTGTAGCCTGCGCATTTGCAATGTGGCGTAACAACAACAAATAATAGCGTAATAACGGTAATTGTATGAGAATTATTGTCAATGTCAATAAAATAATTGTCAATGTAAATAAAATAATGAAACAAATATTTATAGAGTGATAAACACGTTTTCAATGCTCTAATTGTGAAAAACAATATTATTATTATTCCCAATGAACTTCACAGAATATATTTTTCCTTGTTTTCGCTTTTGATTCCCTGCTAGGCCAAGTTTTTTTCCTGTTTTATCTCAGCAGGGGGCAGCAAATTGCAGCCTGAGCTCAAGGGCACACTGCATTGCATGTACTTTTCTCGCTTTTTGCATCCATATTTTTGTATCTGTGTCAACATATGCTAATATGCTAATAAAACAAACATACATCGTTGTGATCAAACAATATATTTCTTGGAACGCAATCATGGATTAGGTGTAGGATGTGTAACGTGGATTTTACTCTTTTTGCACGTTCATTCCGCCCTCCCCGGGTGTTGCATCGATGAATAACAGCAGGTGGTGACTGGGTGGAGTGAAAACGTGAGAATTGGAAACTGGGATGTGGGAAGGAGAAGGGGTTTGGGGGGTGTATAGTGTCATGAAAGAAGGGCACAAAGAGATTGCGTAAGATACACCCCAAGATGACCCCTCTTTTTCAAGACGTGCTGTTGAAAAATGCACACTCTGCATGACAAAAGAATATCATATTTCAGTGTGATGACTCTGCTTGAGCAAAAGCATCACAGTAAACATGCCAGAATTATCTGCCATAGGCCCGTAGAACCGCCACTGATGCCCTCACTAGCCCATGAATGGACAAATAATACTTCACACTCAAGTTGGCAACACCGTTAAACCTTCACTGCTTCCATTTGGGTCCATCCACGCAATTTCTTTGTTTTTCCCCAGCATGTGTGAAAAGTAAATCGGGTTTATTGAGGAGGTATGACTTTTTGTGTGATTCTTGGAATGGAGGACTGAGTCAAGGTGAAAGGATAACATAAATAAACCTGTGCGGGACGATGAGCCACTGTGACACTGACTTTGTTTGCTTTGCAGCATGTGTGTGTGTTTGTGTGTGTATTTGCACATTATAATGTGTGCTTACATCTGAGTGTGTGCGCTTGCTTTGCCTTGTGGGGCGGGCCCTGTTTTGCATGATTGTGCAGTAATGAGTTTTGGCAGCTGTGTAATTTCTGTTGATTTATCCTGACCTTGGAAAAAAGTCATTGTAGCGTGTAGTTGTCATTTGCAGCGCACCGACTGACAAACAAACAAAAAATGCATATTTATATATAAATATGCATAGTTATCAACAAGAGAGAGTCCCAAACAACTGGCTTTTTATTTTGCAGATATTGAAAGCATCCATCCATTTTCTAAACTGCTTGTCCCCGACAGGGATGTTGAAAACAGGATTTTAGAAATGCATTTTAGGTTGTGTCAATACGTATGGCTGATGAACGCCCCCTGGTGGGCTTGGAGATGTTGGCTGGTTATTAATGAATTATTAACGGGTCTTACTATGTAAGCCCATATCCGCCTCCAGGCACACACACTTGGTGTTAGCGGGTCAAGTAAGCATGGAGGGACCAGCCGAGGACAATGCCGCTAATTCCCCTGTCAAGTGCTGTTGGCTGGATGAATGGGCCACTGGTTAGGTTGGCTGCGGTACAAAAGGCCTGAGAATAAAATGCTAATTGTGCTTTAAACCGCAGATCAGGGGACTAATGAGTCCAGGTGCCCTTGCTTTAATCACTAATAATTGCTAATGATGTAGACAGTGCAAAGACCTACATTGTTGGTGGTTCATGTAGCGCTTCCTCCTGCATTGTATTGCTGCCCATAGATTACTTGTCCTTCACGTTCTCCTCTCATCACATCGTCACCACGATCGTGAAAGTAATGGCCTTTTCTTTTTACCCTCGGTGCGATGCTTATCCCACCTCCTACGTGCACGTGTTTGCGTCTAAGAGCTGGTCGATGGCGGCACAACAAGGTAGCCGCGCTTCATTTCAAGAGGATACGAGCAAATGGTAATCGATGATACTACGCGTACGCGCGCCGTGCATACATGAGAGGTTATGCTGGTCGATTTTACAGAACTGTATCAAAAATTCTGTCTTCTTTGAGAGAAAAAAACGACAATACAGCATTCACTACTAATATTGTGTTGTAGGATTTGTTATACTGGCAGTGATAGCCGCTGACAGTAATTGTTTATCAGGCAATCTTGTATGGAAACCCATATTATTGATCAAAGATTCATAGTGACGCCGCAATCAAAGGCGACCCTGTGGTGCCCCGGATTTATGTTGCACGCTACAACAGATAGCTTTAGTGTCTTCCAGGGTCAAAACCAAGCAAGTTAAGAATCAACACTGCTTCAGACACCAGCACTGGTCTGGCGACTATGGAGGATCTTAGCAGAAGAAATGTAGACTGACTTACGTCTTGTGGGTTTTTTGACTTTTTAACAATGAGGGAGTATTGGGCTGGATGGCAGCTTCACCTTGGGGGCTTCTGGTGTAAACGTCACGTGCTCCTCATTCTCCAACCCTTGGAGGCGCGACAACAAACGGTAAATATTTCAACATTAAAGCCCACATCTAACAGACTATATGCCTTTCGATGCTTTTATACTGGAAATTACAAGATTAACATGTGCTCTGGTGACATGAGGACTTTAATATTTCAATCAATAATTTTCTGAAGTTATAGTAAAATATGTAAAAAGAGAATACAAATATTGGAAATAATTATGAATTGAATATGTATCATTTCCAAGATGGGAGGTTTGTGTCCAGAAGGGGATGTGGTGGTTAATCAAATCAAGTCAAACATGTCATTGACTCGCCTTGACTAGAAAAAGACAAAAAAAGCTAAATGAATTCATGCAAATATAAAATTGAATACAGCGATACATCATAGTAAAAAAAATGATACATGTGTATACTGTATGTATATTCTTCATTTCAGTTTATCCCTGCTTATCCCTTCAGGGGTCGCCACAGTGAATCAATGAATAGCCATTTAAAAAAAAGCCATGTAGGTCGTCAAAGGGGTGTGTGCATACCCCCAGCAGATATGCACATGAATACAAATGAAAGACAAGTAGCATGCATTAAGACTATATTTCATCTGGCAGAATTAATTTATATTGGTGTTCCAATCCCTGCACGGCACAGCGGTCAAAACCTGTCACCGAAATGCCCCTCGAACATTTTTGTTATCAGGATTGTTAAACTTTCGCCCTTTAATTTGGTATAAAATGAATATGCAGACGTAAAGCATAGCCATTATTGGCATCTGGGAGTCCAGTCCTTGTCACACATCACAGCTCAGCCTCAAACTGGGACAAGAATACGTGTATGCTGATTACTTATCTATTTATCTGTACTCATGGGAAACTTTTGCAAAATATCACCATGCACAATGTACATTTTTGACCCAAAAGTTCAATAAAAAGAATAATTTATGAATTATGTTCAATATTTCAAAATTAATTCAGATAAAAAGGTACAATGTTTTGCAGGTAAGCAAAAGTAGGGGGTACATGGTAGGTACTCTGTTCTTCACATAGTGCTGGATGTGCGGACGAAGTCCAAATGAGGCACTGTAGTGCCAGAAAGCCTAGGAACTGAGAAGTGGTCCGTGGTCACCACATGCAGAACCACTCCTTTTTTAGGGGTGTCTTGCTAATTGCCTATAATTTCCCCCTGTTGTCTATTCCGTTTGCACAACAGCATGTGAACTTGTTGTCATTGTCAGCCAGTGTTGCTTCCCAAGTGGACAGTTTGACTTGGAGTGACACTGTATATCATATTATATATATATATATATAATATATTTATTTTTGAAGTCAGAGGAAAGTTACCTTCCTTGTCCAAGACTGCTATTAAAACATAGCTTCATGTGGGGGGGTACGAGAGGGCATTTACGGCATTTACATTTATTGACACTCCCCAAAGAGTCACACATAACTTTATTCTGACCTGAACACATCAACAGCAGTGCAATTCCAACATCATATACAGTATGTGTCTCTACCTCACAAACATGTCTTTAATGGCCCTTCCTCGTTGTTGCTACCTTCGAACATCACGGCAAAATCTTCATTATGTTTGTATGTGTGGTCGGAATAAACACTAAGACAAAGAAAATAAAAAAGTGGATATTCTTATCGCTCACTTTGTAACTCTTCGTGCGGAAGTGCACTTTGCTGCATTTACGTATGCTTGGAAATGCTAGAAAATAGCGTGAAGTGCTGTGAAAATGGCTAAAAGGATTCCGTGTTTTGGCACAGCAGTGATATAAAAAGCCAAGACAAAAGATCCCATTGTGACCGGGTTGTGCAATTAGAATCTGTCCAAAGCACCTCTAGCTATTCTGATGTTAACCTCCTCATGGCGCCAGTGACCTCTCACCCTGTTGCAAAGTACGGGGGTAATTGAGGTTAACTTATGTGAGGTGTGTGTGTGTGTGTGTGTGTGTGTGTGTGCGTGTGCGTGCGTGTGTGTGTGTGTGTGCGTGTGTGTGTGTGTGTGTGTGTGTGTGGTTTCTGTTGGAAATCTTCCCACTAAAGTGTGGAAATAGATGAGACAGCCATCTTTGGAATATTCTTATCTGCCACTCCAGAAGGATCGTAAACGGGAGGCGGCGCGTTTAATCCGAACGTCAGCACCGAAGGAGACAGCATGAATTTTTTTCTTATTTTTCTCTCTGCCAGCGCGACCAGTGGGGCTTCGGGGGAGGGTGGCCCGCCGCCGGCCCGGACCGAGGTTCACCATACAGTATGTTGTAATATGATTTTATCATGAGCTTTATTGGGCCCTATTTGGGTTTAAAGGGTCCGGTCGTTGTCCTCACCCCCGGTCTGGCTCCGCTAGTGTCGAGAGCACAGACTGTTCTGTAAATATTTTTATTCTAGCAGAAGACAACATAATTGAATAATAAATCAATTTGAAACTTGAATTAATGGGATTTAACAAAGGTCACTTAACAACCACAAAAAGGGACATAATTCCTGAAAATAAAATACACAAATAATAATAATACATAAGTACATATTTATTAATACATAAGTAAAGTAAATGGGTCACCCCAAAAGTCATCAGAGCCAGACAGACAGGTCAATGAATCACTATGGTTTGAGAGAGGTCTCCACATCTTCTCAAATGTCACCGTGGACCAATTGAGGGACAATCTAAGCTTTTCAAGCTTGATAGAAGGTAACACCTCCTCATCCACATGACGTGTGAAGGAGGCTGAGGGTCTGGCCCAGGGGCGCACAATACGTCAGTCGCGATCTACCAGTCGATCGCAAAGACATCGTGGGTAGATGGCGTGACATTCACGGCGTCCCCACCTCTGCTTTGCAAAGTCTGATATCAATCTAAATAAGGAAAATGATATAAGAAATTACTAGTCTGATTAAAAAAAGAATTATTATACATAAAAAAAGAAAAATCCGTCCACTTGATTGACAGTCACTGCGCATGCGGACACACCGGCGCTAAGTGCCGCAAAACTAACACGCCAGCAGCGAGTTACCTCCATTTTTTTCTCTTCAACTTAAGAAAGGGTAGAACAATGAGTGGAGGAGCTGAACCAAGTAAGAAGAACAAAAACGTATCACTTTGGTTTAGAATGAGAGGATGACTTGAGATAAGCGGCATGGAAGAGGGATGGATGGCTTTTCCAAGTGCTTTTACCTCATCTGCTACACCGCAATCGCAACACCAAATAAGGGAAATGTGGAGCAGCATTTTCGGACACTTCATGGCAAATACGACACCGACTAAAACCCCGGTCATGACAAAAAAAGAACATAGTTGGGTTGTGTTTTGAAATATGGTCTCACGCGATTATGTATACTACAAAAACTTATATTGTACATATCAATATATTGCCATTTCTTTATAATTAAATATATGCGTTGTGTGATTGTAGATGTTTTTGAGTTGATCGTTTTGTAAGTAGCTCGCAGGTTGAAAAAGTGTGAGCACCCCTGGTATGGCCAATAAGGTGACAAAGACCATCTGCATGGTTTTAGATGCAATTGGTTGCAAGGGGGCTATACGCTTTATTTAGTTTAAATTGAAAACTTCTGACCAGAAAGCGGCAAGCCTGGGACAAAACCAGAACATGCATCTATTGCACAGATGAATCAGATAAATTAGGGTCGATCCGAGACCGTTTCAAATCGGTGAAGTGAGATTTGTGCACCACCTTGCACTGCAGTAGGCCTTGTCTAGCCAATAATCATCCGGTAAGATGGTTCACACTCCCGGGACTCCTTAAGGGTAGTTTGTGAGCTATCAGTGGTTACGTTGGGTAAACCATAGCTGCTAGACACTGGTCGCTTTTGCTCACGATCTAGGACCAACAACGAGTCCTTCAAAGTTTCCGGAGAGCACCTAGGAAATTTAGGATTTGGGTGAGAATGAAGTTTCTTACTTAAAAAAAGCAGAATAAATGAGTATCGGGCGGATCAAGTTTATCCGAGAGTTCAAGGTGCCGTGATTGTAAAGATCCTTGAGTTTTTTTATGCCCTTGTTGGACCGTGCCTGAAAGGTCGGGTCTGTGCGCGATGGCAGGAACAGGTGATTATTAATAACAGGAGAGAGGTCAGAGGCCCTGCAAAGGCCCAGACTCTTCCTTGTTGGAGCCCAAATTTGAATTGCATTTGCTAACACGGGATTAGAGATAGGAGTGGGGAAGGTCAGAGGGAGTTGAGCACAGACAACGGAGTGAAGAGAGAATTTAGAAGACGCGAGCTCCATTTCCACCCATAAGGGACACGATTCATCTGCCAGGTTATTAATCCAGTACAAAAGTTTATGAATATTACCAGACCAATAGTTTGGCAATGCCAGGCCTCCTAAAGCTTTGGGGAGTTGTAGCACTGTCCTCCTAATTCGTGGATTTTTCTTCCCCTGTATGAATGAGCCTGTTAATTGATTGAGCAATTTAAAGAAGGACTTCCTAATGAGTACCGGGATGTGAGAAAAAAGATAGAGAAACTCGGCTAAAACCACCATCTTAACCAGGTTAACACGACCCACTGGAGATATTGGAAGACTGGACCACATCTCAAAGTCAGCTTTGAGGTCATGGGAATATTTTTAGCAGAAGAATTGAGGGGGAAGAGTTCACTCACTTGTTGAGATTGGGTTTGTAACCAGGATAGCGCCCCAAAATTTCAAGAACCACTGGGAAGGAAGTTGCTGGATTGCTGGACCTACAAAAGAAGGTCATCAGCGTATACAGTAGAGACAGTTTATGAGCCCTTCCAGCTCTGGTGATGCCCTCAAACCCACCCCCCTGACGCAACCAAATGTTTACTGAAGTCCGTTCGAAGCGAACAGAATTACCTTCTGCAAAAGCTTCATTGTACATATTTTGGAGGGCCGGTGCGACAATGTCGGAGAATAGTTTGGAGAACTCTACAGTGAACTCACCCGGACCTGGTTCTCGTTCTGCAGTGACCAGATCACCTCCTGCACCTCCCGGAAGGAAATTGAGTTACCCAGTCGCCACGCAGAGTCCTAATTTTCCGTGGGAAAAGCTATCTTATCCAAAGGGTTGTTTTTTGCCCAAATATCCGAAGGACATTGAAAGGAATAGAGGTCACTAAAGAAGGAGCAGAATGTATTGCGCTTAGACACGGGCCAAAACCACAGGCATGCCACATAACGGGCCAGACACCATCACAAGTCCACCATTACGGTCTTCAAAAGAGCTTGACACCTCAAACGGAACTCTTTTATGTATAAGGATCGCCGCACCCCTTGCTTTTGCAAGTCAGCTCCTGCTGCCGGGACCATCGAAGCACCTTCTCCGTCTGAGGTTTGTTGTTTCCCGAGCTCGGCAACCAGTTGACTCATGGAGAGAGTGTCCGGAGGGGCCTCAGCAGCAAACGGTGAGTGGACGTCATCGGGGCAAGCGCCGGCCATTTGAGCATGTTTGCCAGCTCCAGCAAACTCTACCTGTAGGGCGTCGTTAATTACACCTTTGGGTAATTAACGTTGAGGTAATTATAAAAGGAAATCACGAAGTTCGAGCGGGAGCCCCCCCCCCTACACTTTCTCCTACATCATCCAAACCGGAAGTCTGAAAGGTGTTTGTCTTTAAGCGTGGGAATTACGCTCCAAATCTGATCCAGGTGGTTTGACGTTCCAACCTCCGACTTTGCACAAACATCTGATTATGCATACACGGAGAAAATGAAATACGGTTATCCCTTGCTCCATCGTGGTTCAAACTTCACTCCTTAGAGCTATCGCGGTTTTTTTCAAAACGAATGCATTAGGAAATAATCACTGTTTTGTAAGTTATTATTAGTCCAAAATGTTACGTATTCTTGGCCTAAATTAAGCATTTTCCAGCCCGAAACTGTTCTAAGAGAACTACAATACAAACCCAGTTTTAGGCAATACAAGACAATTATGAACTGTGGTCTACACTGGCCACTAGGTGTCACTGGTAACCCGCATCAGACTTGATTAAATGTGATAGCCTTTTATTATTTTATAATTATTGATCTCACAGCAGGCACAATAACAACAACAACAACAACACAGTAATAATAATAGTCATTACCATAATAATAACATGAGCTACAGTTGCGGTCGTAATCCGGCTAACACTCATCCGTCTTATTTATACCTTAAATGGCTTCTTTACACTGATTATATCTACTATATTGGCTAATATGAATGTAAAGGGGGCTCTAGGGGTGTTATTACATGTCTAGAGGGCTCTAGTAATGGTAAAAACCATATTTAGAAAGTCAGCAAAGGGTTTTATGCTGTAACTACAAAAATATTCCATTTATTCCTTTTCGAGGAAATTGAATAGTTTTAAAGGAATACATTTCTTTACTTTTTTAAGTGGCTTCCCTTTTGAACACCACTGTTTTTTATCTCACAAAAAATACAAAGTAAAAACGCAATAAAAAACTATATAATTTGAAACGGTGTATTTCACAGCCTAAGAATAGTACAAATTAACAAAGCTCCTATATTCCATTCCATTTTCCTCCGCTTCCGGGTCACGAGAGCAGCAGTTTTAGTAGAGAGGTCCAGACTTCCCTGATTCCAGAGACCTCTTCCAGCTCCACCGGGAGGACACCAAGGCGTTCCCAGGCCAGCTGTGAGACATAGTCCCTCCAGCGTGTCCTAGGTCTTCCCGGGGACCTTCTCCCGACTGGGCATGCCCGAAACACCTCACCAGGGAGGCGCCCGGGAGGGATCTGGACTAGATGCCTGAGACACCTCAACTGGCTCCTCTCGATGTGAAGGAGCAGCGGCTCTACTCCGAGCTCCTCCCGGATGGCCGAGCTCCTCACCCTATCTCTTAGGGTGAGTCCAGCCACCCTACGAAGGAAACTCATTTCCGCCGCTTGTATCCGCGATCTCATTCTTTCGGTCATGACCCATAACTCATGACCATAGGTGAGGGTGGGAACGTAGATCGATCGGTAAACAGAGAGCTTTGCCTTCCGGCTCAGCTCTCTCTTCACCACGACGGTCCGGTACAGCGACCGCATTACTGCAGATGCTGCACCGATCCGTCTGTCGATCTCACGCTCCAACCTTCCCTCACTCGTGAACAAGAACCCGAGATACTTGAACTCCTCCACCTGAGGCAAGACCTCACTCCCAACCCGGAGGGTACAGTCCACCCGTTTCCGACTGAGAACCATGGCCTCGGATTTGGAGGTGCTGAGTCTCATCCCAGAAGCTTCACACTCAGCTGCAAACCGCTCCAGTAAACGCTGAAGGTCACAGCCTGATGAGGCCATAAGGACCACATCGTCTGCAAATAGCAGAGACGAGATCCTAAGGTCACCAAGCTGGACTCCCTCAACACCTTGACTGCGCCTAGAAATTCTGTCCATGAAGATTATGAACAGAATCGGTGACAAAGGGCAGCCTTGGCGGAGGCCAACGTTCACCGGAAACAAGCTCGACTTACTGCTGGCAATGCGAACCAGGCTCCTGCTTCGATTGTACAAGGACCGAATGGCACGTAGAAGCGGACCATCAATCCCGTACTCCCGGAGCACCCCCCACAGGACACCACGAGGGACACGGTCGAATGCCTTTTCCAGGTCTACAAAGCACATGTAGACTGGTTGGGCAAACTCCCACATACCCTCCAGTACCCTTGCAAGGGTGTAGAGCTGGTCCAGTGTTCCGCGATGTATGTAAGCTCCTACATGAATCCTTATAAATAACATTATCATCGTCATCTAGCAAAGGGGTGTCCTAACGTTTCCATTGATACACACACTCATAAAAGGTTTTAGAACACCCCAATTTTTCCAGTTATTTATTGAAATTCAAGTCGTCCAAGTCAAATGAATACCTTGAAATGGTACAAGTTTAAGTGGTGACGTGCCAGAGGTTAAAAAAAAAAGGTCATATTACCCAAATCTGAAAAATAAAATGTACTTCAGAAATGTACAAAAAAGCCTGTTCCAGGGACCACAAAATGGGTCACAATTTAAATCTGTTCTGCGGAAATGGAGGTGGATCAAGCCTTGGCAGGTGGTGCAACTAATTCTTACAGGTTTTCCAAATTCTGGAGTACTTACTACCTCCTCTGTCTGCATGAAAGCACACTGTGCTACTAAACCCTCATGAGCACCAGTTGAGCAGTATTGTACTGGAGAAAGTCATTTGTTGCCTCAAAAATGGCATCGGAAAAGGCAATTACCAATGGAATGGCCAGATGGACCATCTTACCACTTAGAAATGCGTTTTTTTTCCCTCAAGAGAAATAAGAGTGTTCTAAAACTTTTGACTGGTAGTGTATATACTGTACACCAAAAACGTTTCCATTTTCCCATAGGAAGTCATGTAAATTCAAATAAACTGTTCAAGACACCCCAAAATATTGACAACAAATACATTTCATTACCGTGCAGGCAAACAGTATAACAACTTTAGTTATAGCTGCTGGCGTCTCACCACTGAGCTGGTTTGTCCTTCCTAATGGTTATAATGGAAGTTTCATGCGTTCACCACTTAATCTTTAACAGCGAATCAAGAGGGATCCTAATGTCAGCTGACTGACGTTCTACGACGTCTACAAAATGATGATTACGACCGAGCCGTTCCCAGCAACATGCCACTTGATGCGAGACGGAATTGAAACAGGAACACCATAAAGACTTAATTGCAACTCCATCACTACTCTGTATGACATTTCAAATACAGTGTTAGACAGAGAAGTAACCTCTCTTCCCTTAACTCCACCGTCACAGCCCCTAACTCACCACTATCCACGCCAGTGAAGGTTGCTCCAAACAAACAAACCCACTCACAAACTTTTCTTCCCTGATGGCACGGGCGTATTCCAAGATGACAATGCCAGGATTCATCGGGCTCAAATTGGGAAAGAGTGGTTCTGGGAGCATGACACATCCATTTCACACGTGGAGTCCAGACCTTAACCCCACTGAGAATCTTTGGGATGTGCTTTGAGCAGCGGTCAGACTCTACCATCATCAGTGCAAGATCTTGGCGAAAAATTAATGCAACGCTGAATGGAACTACATCTTGTGACATCGCAGAGGCTTTTTTTTTGGCCAGGCTGTGTATATTTCACCAGGAATGCCATGTATTCCCAAACAGGATACTTAAATGGCAAAAGAGGGTTTTCGAGCTCCGGCTTCTCCTTGGCACTGACACCTGCCACGATTCCGCTAACCAAAAGCAGGCACTGTACAGTAGATTCAAGAACACCTGCAAAAGTTGATGTTGTCCTCTGTTTTCAGATCAACATTTGCAATAAAAGTGATTGTTCAGACCCAGAATTTCCTTTTCTCTGCCCAACATGCCTCATAAAAATATGAAATGTATTTAAAGTATACAATGTACTCACCACCGATGAATGATACTGTGTATGATCCATAAACCGATGAAATTTGAGTCACGGTGTAGAAGTTCTGTACAGTATAACATTAACTTTTGTGTCTCACAGCAACTAGGGTGCATTCAAGGACCGCCTAACAATCTGCAAGATCTCAACACTACATAAACATGCAAGAATCGGGGGGCTTTTTTAACAGCTGCACATTTGACCTGTATTATCTTGTATTTATAAATTATGAACGACCTGTGGTGAACGAGAGAGTGTTTTGTGTGGGGAAAAAACAGCCTATTGAAAGAATTTACAAATGCTATAAATTATAATGCTAAATGCCAAAAGTGTGGCCATTCACTGTATATTGCAACGACATTACACTTTCTGTCCCCCACTAAATGTATCATACGTTGTACTGTGTGGGAACCCGACACACTTCTGTCCCACACCCAAAAAGCTGATTACAAACACACCCCACCTCTGGAATATTGAAATAAATGCGCAGTGAAATAATCCACAACGCGTGGTTGAAAGATGCAAAGCAGTTGTAATTAGTCTCTAATGCTATCGCCTGTCCCGCGTGTGGACGTCCGATAAGAAATCCGAATGCAACACTCCAATTTATCCTTCCTTTAGGGCTGATGTTACAGTAAAACGCGTGCGAGATAGAAGCTTTCTGTCCACCCACAGTGTCTCCACGAGAGGGAGAAAGAATAGATATCCTGACAGTGGAGAGCCACCCACAAGCCATTAAATCATTATGCATGCACAGCAACTACAGGGGAAAAGTCACATTGTTGCATTTGTACTGAAGAGAGTATACTATACTGTGTTTGGCGTATTACCTCTGTCAAGCAAGGGTGAGAGGTATTGTTTCGATTGTTAGCAGAATTATGCACTGCAAGGAGTTTATTACTGCTACAGGTGAGCCCATTCGCTAAGCAAAACAGCAGAGCCTGTCAAGTCTCGATGCACGTGTTAAAGGTATTCTTATGTTACATTAATAACAATTAGCATCGCGGCAGACTTGACTCACATGTGGTCACATGTAGGCCGCTCCACTTTGATCTCTTTACTTATTCTATTTATTCCGGTTTTTTGTCCGTTTTTTAGTTTGACTTGACATTTATTGTAATGTATCAGCAATATGGTTTATTATTATATTTATGGCATTTCCCCCTTACAGACGCAACTTTTTGCAGAAAAGGGTGCTTATTAAGGGTCTTTATTTTTGCAATTTATTTTGCAATTACAGTAATTCCTCGCCACTTTGCGGCTTAACTCACAATAAAAAAAAATATTTTAAAGAATTAATCCTCAATATTTCGTTGTCGAATTCGGTCTATTATTCATTTTAAAAAGGTTTAAGTAAATTGTACACAACTTTTACCTAAATTAAGCATTTTCAAGCATAAAAATGGCTAAATGAACTACAATACCAATATAAAAAAACACGTTGCAATGATATGTAGTACTTGACCCTGGTCACTAGGTGTCAGTAATGTTGCTACTGATGAGACAATAGCCACAGTGGGAAGTACTGTACAGTACCATACTGTACAGTAAATTCATTAAAAAAAACATGGAACTTTCCTAATGCTTACATGCATAAGTCTATATTATGCTTTATTTACGTGTGAAATGTCTTCTTTCTTCTTATGTCTACCATATTGGGTAATAGGAGCGTAAAAGTGACTGTCCAGATGGCTCTTATAATGTTTAAAAACTGTATTTAGAAGGTTGTAAAAAGGCCGTCTGTGCTCCAACTATGAAAATATTTCATCTATAAATTAGAAATCCTGCTTTGTGGAAATTTGGTTTAATTCTATTGGAGCTGCTGAGCTGCTGCTTGTCTGCTTTCTGTTGCAGTGCACTTGCTGGTCCTGCCTGGCAGAACCACCTGCACACACCTGGGAGCAATTCCAAGCAGCCTTCATAAGCCGCGCTTGCACGCTGACTCGCTGCCAGATCGTCTGTACTCGCTTACGTCCGACTTTTGTTTCTTGTTGTGCTACTTTGCCTCCGTGGTCATTTTTTGACTGTAATCTTTCAGCGCTCCCTTAGTTGTATTTTTGTACTGTGTGGCTCCGACCTTGTTTTTTTTTCTTTTTCCACTACTTTTGAGTGCGCCTTTTGTTATTAAACATTATATTTACACATTTTTCTCGTCTCTGCTTTGGGCTCCAACTGCTGAAGAAGCAGATCCTTTGACATGTTCAAGGATATCACACTACCTACCAGCCTTCATGATGGTCGCAGCTTTTGAGCCGCTTGGAATGGCATTCCTCCACTTTCCGAGCATTTATCATTTCATTTCACTTTCACTTTCCTTTTGTTTGAAGCACTGCTGCCATTAGAAGAGTTTTTTGCAGGGCTGGGAGACATAATGAAGGGCAGAGTTAACTAAAAAGAACAAATTAAAACACAAAATGTCATAACGCGAGGGCTGCCTGTAATTAAACGTCATAGCAAAGAAATATTTCATCAAAAGTAGACAAGTTACGCATTTTCAAAAGGAGATTCGGACTTTCCAATTTCTTTGTTGCCTCTTTCTTGTACTTCCCTCCGACTTCCCCCCAATTTCCCTTTTTTTCCAACCTTCCGTCTGCTCTCCCCTAATCCCAGTCACATGATTGCTCCATTAGTCGGGTCCTGTCCTATCACGGCTCACTTATCATAATAAAATCATCCTAACGAAGGTTATTAGTCATTTAAACGCTGCCTCAATGTCAAGGCATTTTTATGTAGCATTCACGTCCCCGCTCACGATGGAGACCATGGAAGGCAAAGCGGCGATGTCGAGCATTATCCAGATTCCCGATGCCTAATGGTGTGTGAACACGACGAGGTTATTAACATAAAATGATGTGCTTGACGATAACGAGTGGATTACTTGGCTTACAAAGCCACGAGCGGCTGCACGGAAATAACACGGAGGACAGAGGAGGCTAATTCCGTCCAAATTCAACGCCTGAGGCCTTCTTATCTCTTTTGTTCTTGAACAAATCAAGTGGCTCTCCACTCCTGTAAGTGCAATCTGCTCCAAGTCTATTTTGGAGCCTCTGGATGCAGCGTGACCATCAAGAAGACCAGATAGAAAGATAGCGAGTGGCTTTGTCTTGACGGTACAGTTTTGGCTGGAATGTCCAGCAATGTTTCCATTTTTAACTGCAATGGCTGTTTTTGTTTTTGTTTTTGCATAGCCGTTTGTTGGTCGCCTTATTAGGAAGCAGGACGAAACAAAAACTACACAACAATAGGCATTTGTGGAGTTGTGGCACAGATGCAGATGAAGAAACTATGGAATTGTGATGCAAATCCGGGAAGAAGAGTCACATTGGAATTCTCAGACCCAAAATGCAAACTGTAGGTTCTAGAATGTCTGTTGCACTTTGGCTTTGATAAGATTTATTTTTCGACAATTTTCTCCCAGTTTTCGGGCACTGTCTTGGTTTTTCTATTGCCAAACTAATCAGTTTGTGGGCATACCATTGCACAGACTCGAGCGCCCCAACAAACCATACCACGCGTTGGTGACGCAAGCCTTTGTTTCTTGTTGAGTGAGCATCACGCAAACATTTTGGGTTATCCATTGTTTTTTTTATGGTTTTTATTAAGTGCATCTGTAAAATAATAATCCACCACAGAGTCAAAGAAACTCAAAAGGGAAGTACACAGACATGGTACGTTATATATGATTTCAAAATGAAAAAAACACTCTTAAACTTTTCCCATGAGGCATTGCGTCTGAGCAACGCATTCATTGGGGCGCTGCAATGGTGTCAGCTTCCCTCTGGGCGCTGAGCTCCGGCGTTCTCTGGCTCCGTCGGGTTCCCTCTGGTGGACAAAGTCAGCATTGCAGCGCCATCCACCATTTTCTAAGCTGCCTGTCATCCAATGAAATGCTTTGCTCAGACGAAATGTCTTATGGGAAAACTATAAAAAAAAAGATGCATTTTTTTCCATAACCTCTTAAAGGCACATGATAATTGTTAATTAATTCGATAATTCATTGATGAATTGTTGCAGGAGATCCTGTTTCACAGGCTATAATAAGAAAATGTCCCTTCCAAAGAATCTAAAATGATACAGTCCTACACTATCCAGGAAGTAGGAACTAACCTATTAACATACAGAAAATACTTCTTTTCCTTTCGGCTTATCCCTCCTTATCCCATTGGGGGCGCCACGGCGAATCATTTTGTTTTGTTTGATTCGCATGTTTTGATTTGGCAAAACTTTTACGTCGGATGCCCTTCCTGACACAACCCTCTATATAGAGGGACATGATACGTATATATTTGGCTGTGACCAGGATGGACAGGATCAGGAATGAGTTATAGTTCAATATTCTGAGATCAAAAAAATTAAATGACATTGTTTAGCGTTTTTATTCCATTAATTGTTTTTTGATGTGTAAAATAAAAACTAGGTGCATTCAGGTACCCAAGAAGTGGCTTTAGTATTTTTCTTAAGATCCTTTCTGTTTAGCCTCTATGTTTATAATAATAATAATAACCTTGACACGTCACACTTAGGGTGTAAATGGATTTTGGATTATGCCTTGAAAATGAATTGCACTGTGAAACAGAACAAATGATTTTCGTGTCCCTGCGGCCACAAGTGACTGTCAATCGGTTGGCAAAAACTGACACGGAGAAACTGATGGCCTGTCAAGCAGCACACGTGTACAGTATTGCGGCTTTTCATGGTAATGCCAGAGGCTAAAGGCTAAGATAGTTAGTGTTTCAGTCCAACAAGACTTTTTTTCCAACAAAAAAAAGTAAATGCTAAATTCTTAGCATGGCTATTGGATAAAAGATCAAATACAGAACTTATAAAATGATAAGATAAAATAAAGAGACTCCTGGAAACACCGGTATCAAACACCAAAAATGGAGCAGCTACCCATTACCGAGTACTTTACAACTTTTCCATTTTATTTCTATTTCTATTTTTGAGCTATGGTTTTATGCTTGTCTTCAATAAATTGCTGGTTGTCCCGCTCCCATTTCTTTTTTCCTTTTTAAAGCTCTACTTAGAACCTCCTTAAGAGGTAAAAAAAAAAAGGTGCAAAAAGTACATTTTTGCAATCTTTCAAACTCTTAAGATTTTGATCAGGAGTGTACACACACCCGTAAACACACACACGGTGGTCTCTAATTTTGTGGGTTGGGCATCTTGGCGCAGGCTGCGCAGTGGTAATTTCATACGGTCTACCAATTAATTTGTAATTTGGTGGACCGAGGCGCGCCGTTGATTGGTGTGGCGGTGCAGCAGGGGGGGGTGCCCGCTGATTCAGCTTGGCGTAGTGACAATTTCGTGCCGAAAGGCTTCGCCGGAGGTGCTCTCAAAGCTTGCTGGCTCCAGCCTGGTCTACTCTCAGCACAAGGTGGTAATTATCTAGTGGTAATTCGACTTATTGGCGCACACCTCACCAAATCCACGCAGGCCGGTTTACACAATGTCAGGCACATTTGAATGCATTTGATAATCCCAACAAACGCTGTTTAAAGTAACTATCTGAATCAGCACACACATTTTCATCTGTATTGACTGTCTGCCTCTGTCACGCGCCGTCTCCACCTCATCTGTCCCCGAATCACCATGGTTATTTGTAAATAGGCGGTCGATCAAACGTATTGCTATCTGTGATTGTGTAACCGAGCAAAAATGATGATAATTAATTGGGTAATAGAAGTTCATCTCACATGCAAACACAAGCGACAAGGGCCAGACCACCAGCTTGGCAATGCGTCTTTTACGCAGTTGCTTTGGATTTCATCCCCCTTCTCCCTAGTTTTTGTTTATTCATATTACATATTATATTTTTCTTCTTTTCCTCTCGGCTTATCCCGTTAGGGGTCGCCACAGCGAATCAATTGCCTCCATCTAACTCTGTCTTCTGTATCCTCTTCTCTTGCGCCAACTACCTTCATGTCCTCTTTCACTACATCCATAAACCTCCTCTTTGGTCTTCCTCTAGGCCTCCTGCCTGGCAATTCAAAACTCAGCATCCTTCTACCAATATATTCACTATCTCTCCTCTGGACATGTCCGAACCATCTCAGTCTGGCCTCTCTGACTTTATCTCCAAAACCTCTAACATGTGCTGTCCCTCTGATGTGCTCATTCCTGATCCTGTCCATCCTGGTCACACCCAAAGAGAACCTCAGCATCTTCATCTCTGCTACCTCCAGCTCTGCCTCCTGTCTTTTCCTCAGCGGCACTGTCTCTAAACCAAACAACATCGCTGGTCTCACCACAGTTTTGTACACCTTTCCTTTCATTTTAGCTGAAACTCTTCTATCACATATCACACCCGACACTTTTCTCCACCCATTCCAGCCTGCCTGCACACGCTTTTTCACCTCTTTTCCACACTCTCCATTGCTCTGGACTGTTGACCCTAAGTACTTAAAATCCTCCACTTTCTTTATCTCTTCTCCCTGTAACCTCACTCTTCCACTTGGGTCCCTCTCATTTACACACATGTACTCCGTCTTGCTGCGGCTGACCTTCATTCCTCTCCTTTCCAGGGCAAACCTCCACCCCTCAAGCTTCTCCTCCACCTGTTCCCTGCTCTCACTACCTATCACAATGTCATCTGCAAACATCAACAGAAAATATCAACATCTGCAAAATGTAACATATTACATATTATATTACATTTTCATATTACAAATATGGGTTACTAAATCCGAGTGTTTTTATTAGTTGGGAAAAATGCTTACCTCTGTGCTCTGTGATTTTGTTTTGCCCTTCTTCTGACATCATTGAACCGTTTTTTCCCTGGGCAACGGTTCTCAGGACGTCTGGGCAAACCTGATTTACCATACTGGTAATCTCCTCCCAGGCCGCTTTTGGCTCATCAGCCCGTGGAGGTCTGCCACTGCGAGCTTGGACCTCCCGGACCAAAACATCACTTTCCGTCCTGGAGAAGTTAAGCCGTCTTCCGCTGTCTGCATCCATATTCAACAAAACTTGCAATACGCTTCGCCAGCGGCGCATTTAAAGGTGAGGAGAGGAACTCAATTGATTAGTGAAGGTTTGACCCGGCAGTGTTAAACCCAGTCCCGCCTTCTCTCCTCCATCTTTGCCACTTGCCCCGGTAGGTCAAGTGGTGAAGTCACTACAAAATTAGAGCCCAAGGTATATTTTGATCCATGCATGAAACGATATATTAGAAACAACTCTCACTTCTGCAAACTGCAGCCATTATAATAAACATTTTTTGAAAAGATTACGTCGACCAAAAATGTGCAATACAGTATTGTTGTTAAAACTGAATCTCGGAGCTTAAAAGACTGTACCTAAGTTTGTGTCCAGTGGGTTCTACCATGAATGCCACCGTCTTGTGTAGTAAATTACGGGTCCTACACAAGTGTCCTCTTGTCGACCTTTCTAACCAAGCTGTGTGACGAGCGCCATGTCTCCAGGATAATGATTCAGCATCACGTCATCATTTAGAAGCTTCATGTCCAAAGCCAGCCAGTCACGTTACACTTTTTTCCATCGCATTCCTCGCGTCCCTCTATTTGCTACCTCTTCCTGACTTTGTCCTCTGTCTGTCTCCATCATTCCTCTTCCTCGTCCTCCTCCATCATCTCCCCCTATGTTCAAAAGTAAAGCCACGACGCTGGGAGGCCAGTGGCAGAGCTGTCACTACTGTTTATGCTAACCTTTCACTGATGTAGACATGCAATAGTTGAGCCAGCAGCGGCGCCTGGCCTGGCTTGGCTGTCGTTAATCCTCAACGGGCTCTCCTCTGCCTCCAGCCCTTTCGCCCGTCCTCTCTATCTGTCTTTGACCCTGACTCCCCTCCATAAGGCTACTCAGCCACAGTCAAATCAACTTTTTAATACGTTTTTTTTTTTTAATAGAGTTAGCGCACTTCCTTTGTCCTCTCTTTAGTGACTCTTACAAATGTCCAGCTAAAACAATTTTTTCTCCCCCTTTATCAGTTCATATCACATACATCAAGGCATTTGTTGTATTCTTTGCATTCTATAAAGTGTCAGCTTTATAGATGCCATGCCAGGAGGCAAAGCTCCCAGTTTACCGGTCGATCTATGTTCCTACCCCCCCTTATGCCCATGAGCATCAGCAATTAGCTTCTCGACGTGGCTGTAAACAACATTGTATAACTCGAATAAGCAAACATGTGAGAAATACTTGATTGGGCATGGAAAAGTGTGGCTCGGAGAGCTCCGCAAGTTTGGGGAATCTGACGTCTTAGATAGAAAAGGGTTGGTTATGGGTATCCAGGGCAATATGGTCCATGATTTTTCCAATTAATGGCTTTCTCCCTGGAATGGGAAGTATTGAAGGAAGAAGTCTTGGTTCCACCACGCGTAACCAACATTCTGCAGTCATTGCAAATTGCATTTACTATCCGAAGGAGACGCCACAGACATAACGTTAGTCAGGCACAGAGCGAGCATACTAGCCATGCTCGCTCGCTTACATGCTTCAGACGAGGTCATCATTTGCGTGCCGCAAAAGAGAAGCCCACAGGCTTACACACAGAATTTTTTAAAATGGGTTTTCTTTGTTGGGTTTCTACCAATATATGCCAATATTGGTCCGCTATACTGTACATTCATTTGTGTGTGTGTGTGTTTAAATTTGATCGTTATTGTTAATGCAACTCTGTTGTAATACATTATCCATACTAATGCTAATTTAAACAAAATGAATAAATAATAATAATAATCATCTGCCGTATAAGAATCTTAGGCTGTCATTCCTTTGTGGTTAAACGTCGCTCTGTTGGTGACTATTTCTTGTTGAAGTAGGAGTGACTGTGTCTTGATGGATGGCGGTGGGTCTACAAACACGTGTCGTTATTATAGTCATGCAACCTCGCAGACTTTAATTGTTACACGGGCTGACAAAGCTGTCATATTAAGAACAGTCATTTTCTATCTAAGATGATATTTAATAATAATAACAATCATAATAATCTCAATAGTAAAATAAAAATAATCATAATCTTACATTTGTAAATGATATTTTGGACTTATTCTAAAATTATGATTATAATATGTAGTTGTAGTAGTGGTAGCATAGTAGTCATCATTTCTTGTATTACAAGTTGTACTTGTCATATAGCAGTGTTTATATTATGTAAATAGTAATATTTCAAGTATTAATCATGTATTAATAATAATGCATTTGGGTTTGTATTTTTTACAATTGTAATTTAATAGCATGGTATAACATTTTGTTAGTTATATTATGATTGTATTAGACTAACAATGACATTGGCATTGCATAACACATAATTATGTACATACACTGCTCAACAAAATTAGAGGAACACTTTGAAAACACATCAGATATAAACGGGGGGGGAAAATGATCTTGAATTTCTTTCCTGATAATAAGTAGGTGATGTATTAGTTACAAAATGATGCCACATAATTTGATAAAAATAAAAATGATCACCCTGTAGAGGGGGGAAATCAAAGACACCCTAAAAATGAAAATGAAAAAATGTTGCAGCAGACTGGTCCATTTTGCCAAAATGTCATTGTAGCAACTCCAAATGATTCTCCATAGTTTGTGGCCCCCACGTGCTTGTACGCATGCCTGACAACGTCGGGGCATGCTCCTAATGAGACCACGGATGCTGTCCTGGGGGATCTCCTCCCAGATCTGGACCAGGGGATCACTGAGCTCCTGGACAGTCTGAAGAGCAACCTGGCAAACATAATGTCCCAGAGGGGTTCTATTGGGTTTAGGTCAGGTGAAAGTGGGGGTCAGTCAATGGTATCAATTCCTTTATCCTCCAGGAACTCCCTGCATACTCTAGCCACATGAGGTTGGGCATTGTCGTAGACCAGGAGGAACCCTGGTCCCACTGCACCAGCGTAGGTTCTGACAATGGGTCCAAGGATTTCATCCCGATACCTGATAGTAGTCAGGGTTCCATTATCTAACCTGTAGAGGTCTGTGCGTCCTTCCAGGGATATGCCTCCCCACACCATGACTGACCCACCACCAAACAGGTCATGCTGAATGATGGTGCAGGCGGCATAACGTTCTCCACGGCATCTCCAGACCCTTTCACGTCTGTCGCATGTGCTCAGGTTGAACTTGCTCTCATCAGTGAAGAGCACAGGCGCCAGTGGCGTAGTTGCCAATTCTGATGGTCTATGGAAAATGCCAATTGAGCTCTATGGTGCTGGGCAGTGAGCACAAGAACCACTAAAGGACATCGAGGCCTCAGGCCACCCTCATGGAGCCTGTTTATGATTGTTTGGTCAGAAACATTCACACCAGTGGCCTGCTGGACGTCATTTTGTAGGGCTCTGGCAGTGCTCATCCTGTTCCTCCTTGCACAAAGGAGCAGATACCGATTCTGCTGAGGGTTTAGGACCTTCAACGGCCCTGTCCTGCTCTACTGGAGTAACTACCTGTCTCCTGGAATTTCCTCCGTGCTCCTAAGACAGTGCTGGGAGACACAGCAAACCTTCTTGCAACGGTACGTATTAAGGTGCCATCCTGAAGGAGTTGGACTGCTTTAGCAACCTCTGTAGCATCCAGGTACCGCACTATACTATCAACAGAGATGTTGATCCAAGCCAAATGAAAAATTACAGCAGCAGGAGGTCAATCAGTAAAAAATCTGCACGAAGAGATGAGGAGTCAGTGACCTCAACCTGGAAAAGAATTCCTGTTTTGGGTTCTGTCTCATCGTTGCCCCTCTGATGCACCTGTTGTTGATTTCATGAACAACAAAGCAGCTGAAACTGATTAACAACCCCCTCTGCTACTTAACTGACCAGATCAATATCCCAGAGGTTTGACTCATAGGTTACTATACTCTAATTAAAAAGTGTTCCTCTAAATTTTTTGAGCAGTGTATGTATGTCATGATACAATAATGTCATTGTTATTACTATACATATTTGCTATTTTAGATTTAATTAGCATTATTTTAAAAATATGTATAACTTTTTATTATTCAAATAAAATACATACATAGTATATCCATGCGAATTTGAATTAAGTTTATATACAATGTACAATATACACGGATTTAATTAAGTGTGTCTACTACTAAAGCAATTTGGGCTTAATATTCAAAATAAGGAAAAGCAAAACGGGTTGATCTAACGTGATTGGTGGAGTCTCAGTGGGCGTGTGCGCTGGAGACGTTACATAACGCCTTACATGTGTGTGTAAGGAACTTTATGAATATGTGCACATGGAGAAAAGAGGAAGGAGAGCAGGTGTCAGCAATCTCGCGCGCTCCCCTACTTATCTCCTATTCAGCCGGTGTCGTTTCCATGGAAACCGATGCATTGATTGCCGCATGGATGATTGGCGGCAAACACCAGTGGGTGGCCTCATAATGGAACCACTCGGGGAAAATAATTGTACATTAAAACGGGAGCACAGCCGACGACTTCTGCTTGAAATCCATCCCTATGCTGCCTGATACTTTGAAAAAACATATTCTGATATTATAATATGTACAGTATTTTCTTATAGAAAGAAATTCATCGTATTATCCATTTTCAGGAAGTTATTAGCCCTTTTAGGACGAATGCACTTATTTAGCGCTGTAAGTGAACCTCATCCCTGTGTTCCGTTCTGAGCATACAGTACCTCTGTTACCTCCCAAACGTTATCTTTCTTATGAATAGGGATGTATTCGACATAAAGCGAAGAGGAAAAAGGATGACTGCGCATCTCCTGCACTGTCATGCATCTGCATGACTGACACCGGGCATAATGCATGACTTATCAAAACACGCAGTTGCAGGTGCACCATTCGTTAAAGGCTGTTTACACTTAATGTGACCTCAGCAACACATCATCTTTTAGGTTTTCTATTAGAGCAGCGATGGTGGGGCGGGTTATTAGTGGTGTGTATGAGCTTTGCGATTAGCTCATTATGCAGTCAATTATGTAGAACTATTTTGCTCCACCCTTCTGGCTTGCAAAGCACATCAAGCACATTGTAACAGATGTTAATATTTTATTTGATCATATATAATGAAGGCCGCACGGTGGTTGAGTGGTTAGCACAATGGCCACACAGTCTGGAGATCTGGAAGACCAGGGTTCAAATCTCCGTTGGGCATCTCTGTGTGGAGTTTGCATGTTCTCCCCGTGCGTGTGTGGGTTTTCTCCGGGTACTCCGCTTTCCTCCCACATTCCAAAAACATGCATGTTAGCTTCATTGGCGACTCTAAATTGTCCATCGGTGTGAATGTGAGTGTGAATGTTTGTTTGTCTGCCCTGCGATTGACTGGCGACCAGTCCAGGGTGTACCCCGCCTCTCGCCCAAAGTCAGCTGGGATAGGCTCCAGCATCCCCGTGACCCTAATGAGGATAAGCGGTATAGAAAATGGATGGATGGATGGATATTTAATGATGATAAAATATCACATTTTACTTTATTTCCAAATAAATAGGTCAGGATAGTAGGTCGGAGTAATCGGGCCACATAAAAAAAAAAAATCTGAGATTTTGAGACGAAATGTCATAATATTACAAAAAAAATCATCGTAATATTATGAGAATTAAAATTGTAATACTACTTTTGACCAAGGCCAAAGGTCACATAAGTCCCCAGTCTTTGTAGCTGTCTCAGGCAATGCAAAGTATCAAACGTACTGAAGGACTAGATGGTCCAATCCTGAGTGAGCCAGCTCTGCACTGAATGGGGACAAACCGTTTTAGTACCTTGTTCTGATCCACTCCATGATGTTATCATCTGTGCGGCACATCATCAGATGTGTACCTCAGCATTGACAGGTGTTTGGGCCATTTAACACAAGATACCCTCCACTGAGGCTGGCCCGCCACCGGCTGATGAGTGGTCAATGTAGCCCCCCCCCCTTCTTCTTGGCCACAACCAATGGCTACTTTGTTCCCTGACCAACTTTCTCTGTAATCTCTAATACCGAGTCCCTTCAGTAACTCAACAGTGGCGTTTGCAACAAAGCCTCCACACCCCACCTCCACTGGCTGCACCATCATCGACCATCCTCTCCCTTCAGCATCAGCAGCCAGGTTGCAATACCGCAGGTTTTCACGCTCTAATGCATTGTCGATACCCTCTACCTCTCTTCTACCGCTGCCTTCGGTACCCACTTCTTGCCGCTTTTCAAGTTTGATGCAACACCACGCACCGCAGTCCTTAGATTCCATGAGGGTCATTTCCAGTTGCACTTTAGCACACTTGCATTCCTCTGTCAAACATGAGATTGGCAAAGAGGAAGAACCGTCAACATACAAATCATCTTCTTAGTTGTGCATTCACCAATCTCTCCAGCCGACCGGTATGGGTTATAGTGAGATCATAAATGGTCACTGGCCACTTTAGCCAGTAACATTGGGTAACACCACAGCTTCAGTTTCCCTGGAAGGGCCGTGTCATTGATTTGTTTCAGCCCTCTGATTGTGTCCTGTCTGAGTTGTTCTATTTCTTCAGCATCATTAAGGTTGGCGTTCTACCACCGACCGAGACTTTTTATTGGTTTCTCAGGAATGGTTGGTATTTGTTCTCTGTAGATGTTAAATCTCACATTGGTGAGTTGGCCTTTTACGACGGCGATACTACAGGACTTCTTGGGTTTGATGTTATTTTGGAGCGAGTCGAGCAGTCGTGTGGTGCATGGTTTTGTTGTTGGTATTGTTGTCGTGTCATCCATGTGTTCTCTAATCGGGGGCAGACGAAGACCGCAGTCTACCATCTCACCGCCGACTACCCAAGCTGATGCCCGTATTATTAACTTCATTGCCATCGTAAATGCTAAGGGGGAGGTTGTACAACCTGCCATTATTCCAATCTACAATTTCTGCCAAGCTTTAGGGCTGTGTCCCGAAAATAAGCCTTAACCAACTTTCTGGGACATACAAAAATTTAAAGTCTGCCCACAACACTTCATGAGGCACAAACCCAAAAGGCACAAACCCAAATGCATTCGCAAGGTCAAGAAAAACCACATGTGGATCTTTATTTTCTTTCTTGGCTTTTTGTACTTGATGCCAAAGGACACTTGCATGTTCAAGACCACCTGAAAAACCACTGATCCCAGCCTTCTGTATTGCTCTATCAACATAGTTGGGCCACAATACTGAAGAAATTTTCCCCCTAAATATTCAACACGATGTCGCTCGTTTTACTGCCGTCATTCCATTTAGGTGGACCTGCATCCATTTGGAAAGCTGGAAAGTTTCAGCTGCCATGGAGTAGGTGCCTTTCAGGTGCTCCTCTAGTTCTGTTACTGCAACTCTCAGTGTACCAGATTTTTCCTTTGGAAAGAGGCTTTGGTGAATTTGAAGGGATCTTTATAAAAAGTAGTTCCTGCCTTCTCCCTCTTTTTTCGTTGTTTTTGCAGATTCTCTGCTCTTTTTAGTGTTGACAAACAGTGTTTGATGTCCCCCTGTAAAAACTCAAGACTGGTCTTTTGTAGGTCTGTGGGCTTCTTCCATTGCTTTTTTTTAAACATCTACGTTCTTTCACTAGTTTCTCAATCCCCAATTGCCTTCTTGATTTTTGTTGTGACGTTTGGTCATTTTGAGCTTTTCCTGTTCTGCTTTCCACACCAAATTTTTCCTTTCCATAACTGTAAATCACTTCACCCATCCTATCCAGCCCTTTTTCCGCATTTCCTTGTAAACCTTTAAGGAGGCAAACAAGATCTGAATCAATGGTTTCCCAGTCTTTCTTACGACAGGATTTGGGTCACAAAACCCGAGGTTTGTAGCTCTTCATCCTTCGCTCCACTGCTGACTCTGGCTGGCTTGGTCCAGTGCGCATGGTTGTTGGTATTGTTGTGCTTATTTGTGCTTTATCTGGGGTTTTGGCACCCTGTGGACTGTGGTGTTCATCCCCACTTCTCAAGAAGTTCTGGTCAATGCGAGGCCCCTCGCTAAAGTCCTTTAAGCACTTCCTCCAGCCTTGATGGATCTCTTAGTACAGTATTTAGCGAGTACTGTATGTTACAGGCATTGCCTGAGACAGCTATGAAAAGGTGGGCCTTATGAGGAGGAAGATGGAAGTGTGATGATGTTAACAATGATGCTAACCCTTGCTAATGTTTTTGTGCCCTCTGTTTTGCTGTCCTGATATACAGTAAACAAAAGCGCGCTTGAAGCATGAGGAAAATGTCCTTCCTTCCTGAAGAACTATGCTCCTTTTTCCCTCTGACACTAAGACCCGTAGTATCACAACTTTAATCTCGTAAAATTACAACTTTTTTCTTGTAATATTGACTTTTTTTCATCATAAAATTAGGATTTGACTTGTAAAATTACAGCTTTTTTTCCTCGTAATATTACAACTTTTTTGGGGGGGAAATTATGACATTTTTCACAAAAATGAAGCTGTAAATTTACAACTTTATTCTCAGAATCTATGATTATTTTAATGCTCTGTCGCAACAGGCATTGCCCATTGCTGACACAGCTATAAAGACGGGGACTTATGTGACCTTTGGCCTTGGTCAACGGTAATATTATGACTTTTATTCTGGTAAAATCACGCCTTTTTGTCTCACAAAACAACTTGTAATCTCAAAATCTCAGGTTCTTTTTATATAGCCCTAATACTCCGTCGTAGGATATCATTTGGATGACTGCAAATAACCCCGTGACATTACATAGGACAAACATAGAAAATTAATGCATTTTTAAAAACCATACCCTTTGTGAAATGATCCTACGTTTTGTGACAATGCATTGTGTTCCTGCACCATGCACACACGCATTTTTATTAGGCTCAGCATGGATTTAAATATCACCCTCAGCAACATTCATGGCAGCCCGATATTTTAATTCCTTAAAAAAAAAATCCCCTCTTCACATTTGCAGTTTTCTTTTGGGGTCCAAAACAAACATTTCTTTATGTCGAGTAAATAAGAAAATAAAGCCAGTCATGGTGAATTATTTATGCACCATAAATGTAGGAAATTGCAGCGCCACCACTTGTTTGTAAGTGCCCATCATAACAGATTATAAAATAAATGTTTTCAATACATTTGGCTTCTGCAAGAACATAGATATATGGTGTATATTTCCATCAAATACAAGAAAAATGCATCAACAGGAAAAACCTATTATGAGATCCTGTCCAGCAGTCCTGAGCCACTTTTGTTCTCTGATACAGTAGGTAGCAAAACACTGGTAACACTGGGAGCCATTTTGCAACAAAATACAAAACATTGAAATGTACAAAGTTGAACAATTTTCACATTCTTTCATCTTTTCTTCTTCTTCTTCTTCTCCTCCTCAGATCTAAATTGTGAATAAGCAAGGAGAATTGGAGAACCGCTGTAAAGACTTAGAATGTAATCAGGTTTGTGTCGGCAATATGCTTTATTTACACGCTAATGAGAGCTTATTGAATGGATAAAGCAGGCATTAAAATGCTAATTCATTTGGATTAACATATTTTCATCATTCATCATCTCTTGAGCTGGATTGTTGGATGGTGGATTGAAAATGAACATCCTTCCTACATGTTACCCGGTGTGGAGGAGTGTGGTGGAAGTAGTCACCCTACTGCATAGTATAAGTATTGTATATTGTATTGCATGAGTATTGGAGGACGATCTATTACTTGTGACAAGAGTTCAAGTTAAACCTCCATCTATCCATCCATTTTCTAAAACGCTTATCCTCACTCTGCTTTCGGGGGTATGCTGCCCATCCCAGCTGACTTTAGGCGAGAGGCGGGGTACACCCGGAAGTGGTCCCCAGTCAATTGCAGGGCAGATACAGACAAATAATCATTCACACTCACATTCATACTTATGGACAATTTATAGTTTAGCTAACATGCATGCAAACCGGAGAACCCGGAGAAAATCCACGCACACATGGGGAGAACTCGCAAACTCCACACAGAAATGCCCAGGGGAGATTCAAACCTTAGATCAAGGTCAAATTTAACTACATTTTTAATAATCCAAGTTAAACCACACTTATGAAAATTTACATTCTCGAGTTCTTTCCCGATGCCCCAACCTGAGCAGAAAACATAACTTAAGCACAAACCTCAACCCTTACTTCCAACCCCAAACACTAACATGAGCCCTAAAGTTAGGGATAGCAATAGGGGGTCAGGATTAACATTAAGTTAGGCATAAACCATGACCAGGTTTGGTGTATAGGGTTGGAGGTAAGAAGTTAGGGTTGGATTTAGGGGTTAAGATGAGGGTGAAGGGCGGGGTTTGGTGTAGGGTAGTGACAGTACCAGGACAAACAGTAGGCTTTAGTAGGGTTAGGGGTTAGGACTGGGTTCATAGACAAAGGGTTGGGAGTAAGTGTTGAGTAGGGGGTTAAAAATAAGGTTTTAAGGTTGTGGTTGGAGTTGGGCTAAGGGTTAAGGTTGGTTGTAGAGATCCTGGATGGGGGGGTAGGGATAGCATCTAGTCTCGAGCATTGATGGGAAATTGGCCTAACATTCCAATTCTCACAGGATGATTTAAATGTTTTGTTTTTTTGAGTCCTAGTTTTAATGTCCACTTTGCCAACCGGAACAAATAGCTGCAAACACCAACAGAAAAGAAGCCAGCGAGCACCAGCAAAGAATAAGTGGCAAAAATGTTTGGCTTAACTTCATACAAAGAGCCTTTGGTTAGGGTTTAAGGTTGGTTGTAGGTATTAGGTTTCAAGGTTGGGTTTGAGGTCTGAGTTAAGGTTGTGGATTAGGCGTTATGTTAGATATACTGTACACACACGAGACTTTATCAGCGGTAGGGTTTGTAGGTTTGATGGTATAAGTTAGCTTGAGGCATAGGGTGTTAGGTCTGGTAAGAATTGGGGTTTGGGTTAAGGCTGGTTTTACAGGTGTAGGGATAAAAGGGTGAAAGGTTAACCGATTGCTGAATAACTCACAAGGTTGGTAAAGTAGATAAATGTAGTCATTTTATTTTGATATTTCTTTACTTATAACAGTGTTTGAGATCATTTGACACATATTTACTGCACATAGAATAAATGCAGTTTAATAATGTCATAGTTGGTGATGAAGTGATAAACATGTAATAATAATATCATACAAAACTTAGGATTGTAGGTGTTACTTATGTTGCAATTGCTGCCTGTTTCAGACACCAATTGGTAATAATAATAAATCCATGTAAGTAGCAAAGTTTGTATCCTAATCACTATCAATTGATTAGTCTGTAAGTCTCATTGGAATATTGATGCACTGAAAAGAGACTGGTGTTCCAGTCCACTGGGATGCCACAGCAAAATCAATAGCTGGGCATATTTTTTCATGCTTCTATGCCTTGTATTAATGTTGCACATCAATCTGCTGTTTTGTGTGTGGCAAAGGGGTTGATGGGCTGCGACAGGACTGGATCCTTTCTGTGCTCCTTGCCGGCAGTCAAACTAAGTGATGCCGACAGTCTGGCATCCCCAGGTCAACACTGATATTCACACTTAATGGATTCTGGAGGATCAGCTTCCGTCGCCACCTGAACCCTCAACACACGGCGCTCTGACAAGAAGGAGACTTTTTTCCATTGCTACGTTTCAACACAATTACTTGACTTGTCAAGAACAAAAATGTCAGCGTTGAAATAGGATTTACATCCTTTGTTCCAAAAGCCCAGATTCTTCACGTCCAACCTTTCAGACTCACGTATACGGTGTTCCCTCGTTTATCGCGGGATATCGGTTTCCAAAATAGCCCGCAATAAGTGAAGTCCGCGAAGTAGCCAACTTTGTTATTTTACTATTATTATATATTACAGTAAATATGTCCCCCTCTGCCATTCAGGTGCGGCCGTAGGTGCCTTTATTGGTGGAGAACGTTTCGTCGACATTGTGGGTGTTGTCAGGGATAAAACTTGCTAACATACAGCACTTTAGAGTCAAACTACTAGCGGTTGAACATTTAAGTACATTTGGCAAATCGAACACATTCTGTACTGCACAGGAAGACATGGAGGAGATTGACAATGGTCTACAATCCCACAGCCAATCAGGATGCAAAACACAGTTCTCTCTTAGCCAAACAGGACAGAGACACAACGTATGGGTTTTCCTTTAGCCAATCAGGATGCAGATTCTACATGTGGGTCCTCCCTGAGCCAATCAGGATGCAGAACACATTTCTCTCTTAACCAAACAGGACGGCGACACAACGTATGGGTTTTCCTTTAGCCAATCAGGACGCAGATACTACATGTGGGAACACAATGCACGTTCATACCTGTAAAAATCAAATCAAGTCAAATAAAACCACAAAAGATTCTGCAAAATAGCGAGTCCGCAAAAGGTTAACCACGATGTCGAGCGGGAACAGTGTATGTTTAAAATGTTCTCCTGAGGTCAGTTAGTTTTTAACTTGTCCCTGCTTTTCCTTTTAGGTCAACTACGACTACTTGGAGAGACTTCACCAAATCTTATGAATTTCTCACGTTGCAACACAAAGACGTCCGTGTATGGCAACTTGCTAGGGTTGGGTATTATTTACATGTTATACAATACCGGTACTTTAAAAAAAGGATAAACAGTGCCGTTATATTTTTTCAAATGTTTCGTTGCAAGCAAATTGAACCGAGTAGTAACTTAAAAATGTCAATAATCAAACTAAATGATAAGTAAGTAATACATTCACTAATACAAAATATCATTGGTAAGGGGTGGTTTTAGAAGATCTGCCTTCAATACCACAATGTTACCTCTTACACAACAGTGCTGGCTCTTAATAATACTAGCTAAGTTTACAATTTATGAGGTATAAAAATCATTAGTATGCAGTAATAACATGCAGTATTATCATTAGCATATCAAATCATTCGGTTTTTCTAAAGTGTCGTTTATGAATCACATCGTAACCTTTGTATCTAGAGTTGAATCGTATCGTCTTTTAGAAAGAGATTTACATCCCCGGCTTGAGTATGATAACATTAGTTGCAAAGAATATATTCGGATACTTTTTATATTCTAAAATTGTTGGTCTTGCTTAAAAAAGCACACATTTAGTTGTAGTCAATGTGAAAAAATATTATATGGCTTTCACGGAAATACATTTTTAAATACAGTATTAGGCTTTCGTTGCTCTCTTAGCCAAAAGTTCCCAACCCCGGGTTTAGGTCTCCCAAATAAAATACATTTTTAACGATGTAAAAATCTCGCATCAGGTCAACCACGTTCAGCGTTCTTTGTCAACCAGGTTTGGTCCGGGGAGGAGGTTCTAGGCTGCCGGCCAAGAGGAGGAGAATGCAGTTATACATTTTTTACTTTCGTTACAATTTTATTAAAAGACACTCAAATAACATTTTAAAAGAAAATAAAAAAAACCCATCTTGAACATTCTGAAGCAATGAAATGACTCATGTGACCATTTCAATGCAAATCCCCTGCTGTGATAAATGAAATATGCCCTGATGTGTTGCTAGGCAACAGAGTGGCTGTAGCCCTTTGACCATATCCATGCTTGGATGGAGCTTGGAAAAGGGTCACCAAAACTGCAGAACCTGCTAGGATTATTCTAATCATGCACACATTTTGCAATTGAGATGGGAGATAAGAAAGGGTGGCGGACATGATGAAGACAGGCAGCATGCGGGCTGAGGGGAAGAGGCTGCTCGCCGTGGATTGACATCAGAGTGGCTTTTGCACTGACGAGGGCGAAGGAACGACACTTTCCAATCAGCTCCATCTTGACTTGCTTTTCATTTCAAGTCAATGTAGTTAGTCACAGTGGACAAGGCGGCAACGAGGACCGACTGGGCAGGCAGAATTTCTGCCTAGTAAGACATTTCTCGCAGTTGAAGCAAAGTTAGATCTAGAGTCCTCAAATTCAGAAACGTATCCCCTAACTGTCCGCACAAAGTGAAAAAACAGGATACACTAGTGGTTCTCAACATTTCTTTTGTTCAAGTACCCCCTGTAGAGTATGTATGACAACAATAATGCACTGTTGTTTTTATTTCAATTTCAAGCACCCAGGGGTACTAGTATCCACCTATGAGAACCAGTGCTACACACAATACCTAAAACATACCATCCTAGTTTCCATGAACATGCAAGGTATTACTATACAACGCTTCTTTCAATTTTTTTTACTCTTATACTTAAACGTGGTAACATTTAAACACAGAAAGTGAACATACTTCTGAGTTTTTGCCTCCGCGACCGCCGAGCTTTTGAACCGCTTAGCCTGTAATTGCCGTTACAGGTCAGTAGTTGGTGATGCTTGTCTTGATGCACTCTCTCTAACGACACTTACCATACAAGTCCACAGTTTGCAAAGACTTTTTGGAGTTGTTTTTTTCCAGGTTTTATCATTCTCAAAGGGAAAATGTTGGATCTTCCCTGAGGCATCCTGACCAGATGCCGAAGCCACCTCCTCTTGCTCCTTTCAAAGCTGAGGAGCAGCAGCCCAGAGTTTCTCCTGGATAACAGTGCTTCTCACCTTATCTAGCCACCCTATGGAAGTGTCTTTTTGGTCACTACCCAAAGCACATGACCATATGTGAGAGTAGGAACCTAAATTGACTGATAAACTGAGAGCTTTGGCTTTTGGCTTTCCATCTCAATGAACTGACAGATGCACAAGATCCCAAATGCCATCCTTTTCCGTGCAAGAACCAAGGCCTAGGATTTGGTGCTTCACCGTCGGCGAGCTGATCATGACCCAATGAAGCCAGCAGGACCAAATCATCTGCAAAAAGCAGAGAGGAGACGCAATCCTGCACCCACCAAACCAGATTCCCTCAATGCCCTGGCTGCGCCTAGAAATTGTGTCCATAACAGTTATGAACAGAATTGGTAACAAAGAGCAGCCCTAGCGGTGTCCAACCCTCACTAGAAACACACCCGCTCTATCGCAAGCAGTGAGCACAAAGCTTGGACACCGCCAGATAGGTACTAAATCACCGAAATAAGGCTTTCCGGTACCCCATACTCCTAGAGTACTCCCCACAGTATTCCTTTAGGAACACGATGGGATGCTCTCTCCAAGTCCACAAAACACATGTAAAGTGTTTGGGCAAACTCCCATGAAGCCCTAAGGATCCTGCCAAAAGTGTAAAGTTCGTCCACAGTTCCACAACCAGGACGAAAGTCACACTGCTTCTCCTGAATCCGAGATACAACTAAACAGCTGATCCTTTTCTCCAAAACCTCGTATCAGGAAATCGTACCAGGAAGAGTGTGATTCTATGATACGGTCCCGGTCTGCCAATCCAGAAGCACCAGCCCCAATGTGCATACAGTTGTGTCAACCAAGACAGCCTCACAGCATCCAGTGCCTTAAGAAATCTCATCCACCCCCTGGGGTCCTGCCACCTAAGAGCTTTTTGACCATCTCAGCAACCTCAGCCCCAGAGATAGGAGAGTTCACCACGGGGTTGCCAGGCATTGCTTTTGCATCGAAGGACATGTCAGTGGGATTGGGGAGGTCTTCGAGGTATCCTTCCACCCCTTTACAACATCTCAAGTTGAGGTCAGCAGCACACCGTACACGGTGTTGACAGAATATCTGTCACAGATGACCTCTACAGGTCTCACTGTCACTGCCAACATGGGAGTTGAAGTAATTCATATTCTGTGGATTTACATTGCGTGTTCTACATGTAGTACTTGCACCGTGAGTGAGGGAGGTCTTTGGTTTACGTTGTGTGTGTAAATGACTCGGGGTGTTACTTTTTTGGCCTGTCTTTGTGTGCAAAGCAGTGAAAGTGACATGAGGCCCAGCTGTCTGCCCGAGTGTTTGCTTTTCACCACACTCTACTGTATTACCACCGCCTCCTCCTGTAATTACAAGCTCCACTGCACACAGGCTCACCATCAGGTGGGGGGGCCCACAAGGAACCAGTTCCAACACCGCCATCATCCTGTCCGCCTCCCCTTTATGTGCGAGGGCCAATCAGACAGTCTGGATTAGACATGTTACTTTTTGTTTGGCATCATGAGAAGGGTCGGGCTGCTGTCATTGGCTCGCCAACTGGGCGTACTTTCCCCTCGCCTGTGGGAGCTTGCAGCAGCGCTGTGGGGCCTCCAACGCGGCGCATGCAGATGAGGAGCAGAAGAAGAAACAAAGCAGTGCGAGAAAGTAGGCTAAATAATTTACACAGTCATCACCTGGAAAGGAAGAGCTGCCTTTGCTTTAATCCCGTCTCATCGTCAAACTTATTTCGCAAAACTCTTAATGATTCATTTCGGATTTGCGGCACGCATTTAAAACTCCTCATCGGGGATGTTCCACAAGGGTATTTCATTTTGGAAGATGGCGCGCTAAGGAGATTATTTTCAATTTATCTCGCACACCCTGACTCCCTTTATGGGCCTGCACCCCTCTTATCGTCTTGTGCCAGCACACACACACAACAAACAAGCTTTTGTCTGACACACTTTCCCACAAAACCAAAGAAATTCCCATTTTCCATACCTGTCACACGGGAGACCATTTTCACCGAGAAACTATTATGTTTTTACCCATCGTTCCTGGTGCCCTCCCGTTTTAATAAGTTCTTATATTTCTACACTTTCACTTTCTTAGAAAAAAAAACTCTGGTTTTGGTAGCGCAGCACAGCTTTCAGTCTGCCCAGCAACATCCGGCAAACATTGGCATAGCACATCCTGTAGACTGTAAAGTCAGGGCTTCAAAATAAAAAACCCTCATTTTCCAAAAAGTCCACTTTATTCTCAAATGCAAATATTATCATAGACCAGCAGCGTCTAAAATGATTCCTGCGAGGGCTGGGCATACTGAAAAAAAATCACAGAAAACAAGAGGAAAAATGGTACATTCCAGTCCGTCTATTAGATAGAAAAGGACTTATAATACAAAACTCCACATTTGTTTTTAGTTTGCTAAAATAATTGGTTTTCTGTTCATTTTGCTGATTTTATCAGAATAGAACACTCCATGGTCACAGAAAAATAGAGCATTCCAGTTTGTCTATTCATAATAACTATTACATAACAAAATGACATATCATACAAAACTCAACATTTTTTGAAACTTTATTTAGAATCATGTTTTTTCTCAATTTGCCATTTTAGTCACCAAAATGGGACCAGTTTGTGTATTAAATGTGTTCCTTACATGACAAAGGGCAAATAGTTTAAAACTACGCAGTTTTTACTTTGTTAAAATGATTTATTTTTTGTCATTTTGCTTGTTTAGTCAGAATAGAACCAATCCATGGTCGCGGTAAAATGGCACATTCCAGTCAGTCTATTTAATATATTCAGTACACCACATAAAGACAAAACTCCCAAATTCTTAAGTTTATCTAGTCTGTAACGTCACATAAAAAAAAAATATTAGTCCCAGTGAACATGCTTCCCCTGCCCCCAGAAATTAAAAATGGTACAGTCCTGTCATCATATATCATCCTTTGTGAACCAAGAAGCAACATGCTAACATAGCAAAAAGACAAACACACCCAAATATGGCAATCTTACATTTTATTTTTATGGAACCTACCCAGACTTAAGAAGTGGTACAGTCTTATCTTCTTCTTATCATCTTCTATGAACCAGGAAGTACCCGGTAATGTAATAAACATGATTCTGCTCTAAAAGTTGTAGTTTATTTAGTCACTTTTTCCTTAATAAAAACCATATTTTATCTTGTCTCTAGTATGCTTGTATTTATGTTTATAATTGTTCTTTTTTTTATTATTTACAACATTTTTCTTGTTTGGTTGGAAGAAATGAAAGAAAACAATGTTGTTAGAAAAAATGAAACTTTTGGGGTCGAGCGCGTTCATCTTCATGGCGGAGGAGAAGGAGGCGAAAGGAGTTTTCATACGTACTGTAACTTCATCGGAATTGATACGCTACATTACGTACGCCACTCCACACTGCGATTTTTTTATTGTAATTTGCATTTGGACAGGAGTTTTACGGGTACGCCGAGCAAAGGGACGCCGTGACGTAAGCAGCATTCTGGGAGGAAACGGATGATGGGAGATAACCAATGGGAGGGCAGCTTCTTCTTCTTCTTCGGTTTCACGGAGGTTGGCATTTGTTACTTTGGCGCATTACTGCCCCATCGGAAGCTGGTAGCTTGGATGGCGGTGCAGTACATTCAAAAATCTGGCCGGCACTTTCGATTTTCGTGAATCATTTTTTCGTTTAATGGGACCGAACTATCTTTGAAGCCCAATTCGTATTATTAATTTTTCTGATAATGAGGTTTTCGCACGAGGTTCCCATTGTATCCCCCGTTCCATAAAGAGTTGAACTGTGGAGAGAAGCTAACATGAGTAATGGATACATGGTGGAGGGTTGATGAGGTACAAATTAGGGGTGTAAAAAAGGCATCCATTGTCCTTTTGGGTGAGTCACAGAAAGAAAGAAAGAGGGAGAGAGAGAGAGAGAGCGCGCGCGAGGGAGGAAATGGAGGTGAGAAAGGATATAAAACGTTGGGACAAGAAGATGCTCCTCTCCCAAAGCTCCTGCCATGCTGGACTAGCTGCCGTGTACGTGTGCGTGTGAAGTGTGTGTGGCGTGCGTGAGGCGACGTTGACGCGGCGATGAGGCCGCGCTGCTCGTTTGCACGCCCCTGCTGCTCGCTCCAAGTCAGACGGCCGCAGCTCCTTCTCGCTTCTTGTCTGCTTCTTCTTCTGGCTGCCTCCCCTTCAGCACCACTCCTTTAAGGACAGCACCGCCGCCACCACCCCCTCCACACAACCCAACGACCACCACAAGCTCCTCCATCCTCGTCCATCCATCCTTCCTCCACCCTCAGGGTCATTTACTCGCTCGGCTTTTGGGTTGTTGTTGGGTCTTTTTTGAGAAAAGAAAAGTGCAAGGGAATACAAACTTTTGGAAATATTTGTTTGCGTCTGAACAACAAAAAAATGTAAGTATTTTGCTCTTTAAAAAATATATATTTATAATTATTTTTAAGTCTTATTTAGATTTGTTGGCTGTCGAAAATACTAATTATTTGGACAATGCACAACATTTGATGTGTTTCGCCGCGCGCAATGAGAAAAAGCTTCCAATCCCGTGCGTAATTTGCGCGCGTCGGCACGGACAATGAGATTAAAGGCAAACCAGAGGTACATTTTACTGAGAGGGCATGTCTCAATGGCTTTCTATTCCACTATAAAAAGGGATCATTCGTGGTTTTTGAAGGTTTAATATGTTAGGCGTATATTTATAGTCACTGTGGTTATTCGGGCTACGAAAATGTTGTTAAAGATAGAAAGAAAGAGAGAAGCAGACTGCGCATTTTCTTGAAATAACACTGCAACTTTTATGCAATTAAGGCGAACGCGTCGATACAGGAGCTGTTATTTGCATAAATGCACATTTTTACGCTTTTTTATCTCCTTTGCAGCAGCGGTGAAGCTGTGTGACCCGAACCAGTGCTGAAGTGGTGCCCCCTCCTCCTCCTCCTCCTCCTCCTCCTCGTCCTTCGTGTCCGTCTTGCCTTCGCGGGTTCGGACGCGCGCGCACCGACTGACTGAGCGACCGAGCGAGCAACCATGGCCACGAACGGGACCAAAGCCTCGGACGGCCACGTCCTCACGGAGACAGTCAGCGAGGCGCCGACCAGCACCCCCAATGACAAACCCAAAACGCTGGTGGTGAAAGTGCAGAAGAGCCAAAAGGACATACCCGAGCGAGAGACGTGGGGCGGCAAATTTGACTTTCTGCTCTCTTGTGTGGGATACGCCATCGGACTCGGGAATGTGTGGAGATTTCCTTATTTGTGTGGAAAGAATGGAGGAGGTAATCAGGATTGTTTCCCACAAGGAGTGCACCTTATTCACACCCGGGAAATCTAGAAAGGCCCCATTGTAGCCGTGCGTAATTACGCACAAGCGTAGCGGTGACCGTGCATCTGGATTATGTTGAATGTTCTTAATTATCACTGAACTCTTTTTTCGCTGTACCTCTCATCCAGGAGCCTTCTTGATCCCCTACTTTTTGACCTTGATATTTGCTGGCATGCCCCTCTTCTTTCTGGAGACGGCCCTGGGTCAGTACACCTCCATTGGGGGGCTCGGAGTGTGGAAGCTGGCACCCATGTTCAAAGGTACATTTTTTCTGCTTTACTTATCGTGAAAATGTGTCCAACACCATACACAAATGAAAATAGTGTAAGTTAGAAATATTGCTCCACAGTTGATATGACTGTGCTGTTGTTCCAGGCGTTGGTTTGGCTGCTGCTGTGCTCTCCTTCTGGCTTAATATTTATTACATTGTCATCATCTCCTGGGCTCTCTACTATCTCTACAATTCCTTCACCTCTGTGAGTATCCTCTGATGTAGAAAGGAGCCAAGACAGTCCAGATCAACGAGCAACAGGGGCATATCACATTTACTGCAGTTCCACAGAGCACCTTTTAAAGCCTTTAACACACTATGACATTTATTACTTCCTTTCCCACATAACTAGCGCTTTACACCAGCTATTGATAAATGCATTCTGGCCGCGAGTCATGCAGTCTTTTGGGGAGAAGCATGAAATCGAAATCCCCCCCTCTCCTCCTTTCTCCCAATGACTATCATGGTTTTGGCTGCTTGACAGCGCACACAGAATTGGACCCGGAGGTGGGAAAGTGCACTCCAAGTCAAAAGATTTTTTTTTTCTTCATTGCTTTTGTTTCTATCCAGGAACTGCCATGGCAGACCTGTGGTAATTCCTGGAACACAGAGCGCTGCTACACTAACTACAGCATCCCAGACACCAGCAACCTCACCAGTGCTGTGGTGGAGTTCTGGGAGTAAGTGTGTTTCCAGACTACATATCCATTTGTATTCATGTTGTCAAGAAAAGTCTCCAAAATAGACCCGAAATACGGGATGAATGCACACACAAAGGAACCTACCGAGTCGGACACCCCGAAAAGGGTACAATTTAGAGATCCACCAATACTTTCTGAAGGCAAACCAAATTGAATTCAAACAATTGGCATGCGAGATATCTACAAACCTTTTTTGTTTTTAAATAGCACTATTGAGGTCAACGCGAAAAAGTGCGGCGATAACCATAGAACCACAAACTGCCTATACTTGCTCATAGAAAGCTCCCTTTCTGCTTAATTCTATAGCAAATACATTCACAAATGAATGTAACCTTGCAGATTCTGACAAAAAATGCTCTAATGATACACAACACAGCACATTCCAGCAGTACCTATAAAAAAACACTATGTGGCACAATCGCTCTCCGTTGGG
>QODF01000279.1:1280480-1311544 GCA_024372805.1 Oostethus manadensis
GTCCACTGGGATGCCACAGCAAAATCAATAGCTGGGCATATTTTTTCATGCTTCTATGCCTTGTATTAATGTTGCACATCAATCTGCTGTTTTGTGTGTGGCAAAGGGGTTGATGGGCTGCGACAGGACTGGATCCTTTCTGTGCTCCTTGCCGGCAGTCAAACTAAGTGATGCCGACAGTCTGGCATCCCCAGGTCAACACTGATATTCACACTTAATGGATTCTGGAGGATCAGCTTCCGTCGCCACCTGAACCCTCAACACACGGCGCTCTGACAAGAAGGAGACTTTTTTCCATTGCTACGTTTCAACACAATTACTTGACTTGTCAAGAACAAAAATGTCAGCGTTGAAATAGGATTTACATCCTTTGTTCCAAAAGCCCAGATTCTTCACGTCCAACCTTTCAGACTCACGTATACGGTGTTCCCTCGTTTATCGTGGGATATCGGTTTCCAAAATAGCCCGCAATAAGTGAAGTCCGCGAAGTAGCCAACTTTGTTATTTTACTATTATTATATATTAGAGTATATATGTCCCCCTCTGCCATTCAGGTGCGGCCGTAGATGCCTTTATTGGTGGAGAACGTTTCGTCGACATTGTGGGTGTTGTCAGGGATAAAACTTGCTAACATACAGCACTTTAGAGTCAAACTACTAGCGGTTGAACATTTAAGTACATTTGGCAAATCGAACACATTCTGTACTGCACAGGAAGACATGGAGGAGATTGACAATGGTCTACAATCCCACAGCCAATCAGGATGCAAAACACAGTTCTCTCTTAGCCAAACAGGACAGAGACACAACGTATGGGTTTTCCTTTAGCCAATCAGGATGCAGATTCTACATGTGGGTCCTCCCTGAGCCAATCAGGATGCAGAACACATTTCTCTCTTAACCAAACAGGACGGCGACACAACGTATGGGTTTTCCTTTAGCCAATCAGGACGCAGATACTACATGTGGGAACACAATGCACGTTCATACCTGTAAAAATCAAATCAAGTCAAATAAAACCACAAAAGATTCTGCAAAATAGCGAGTCCGCAAAAGGTTAACCACGATGTCGAGCGGGAACAGTGTATGTTTAAAATGTTCTCCTGAGGTCAGTTAGTTTTTAACTTGTCCCTGCTTTTCCTTTTAGGTCAACTACGACTACTTGGAGAGACTTCACCAAATCTTATGAATTTCTCACGTTGCAACACAAAGACGTCCGTGTATGGCAACTTGCTAGGGTTGGGTATTATTTACATGTTATACAATACCGGTACTTTAAAAAAAGGATAAACAGTGCCGTTATATTTTTTCAAATGTTTCGTTGCAAGCAAATTGAACCGAGTAGTAACTTAAAAATGTCAATAATCAAACTAAATGATAAGTAAGTAATACATTCACTAATACAAAATATCATTGGTAAGGGGTGGTTTTAGAAGATCTGCCTTCAATACCACAATGTTACCTCTTACACAACAGTGCTGGCTCTTAATAATACTAGCTAAGTTTACAATTTATGAGGTATAAAAATCATTAGTATGCAGTAATAACATGCAGTATTATCATTAGCATATCAAATCATTCGGTTTTTCTAAAGTGTCGTTTATGAATCGCATCGTAACCTTTGTATCTAGAGTTGAATCGTATCGTCTTTTAGAAAGAGATTTACATCCCCGGCTTGAGTATGATAACATTAGTTGCAAAGAATATATTCGGATACTTTTTATATTCTAAAATTGTTGGTCTTGCTTAAAAAAGCACGCATTTAGTTGTAGTCAATGTGAAAAAATATTATATGGCTTTCACGGAAATACATTTTTAAATACAGTATTAGGCTTTCGTTGCTCTCTTAGCCAAAAGTTCCCAACCCCGGGTTTAGGTCTCCCAAATAAAATACATTTTTAACGATGTAAAAATCTCGCATCAGGTCAACCACGTTCAGCGTTCTTTGTCAACCAGGTTTGGTCCGGGGAGGAGGTTCTAGGCTGCCGGCCAAGAGGAGGAGAATGCAGTTATACATTTTTTACTTTCGTTACAATTTTATTAAAAGACACTCAAATAACATTTTAAAAGAAAATAAAAAAAACCCATCTTGAACATTCTGAAGCAATGAAATGACTCATGTGACCATTTCAATGCAAATCCCCTGCTGTGATAAATGAAATATGCCCTGATGTGTTGCTAGGCAACAGAGTGGCTGTAGCCCTTTGACCATATCCATGCTTGGATGGAGCTTGGAAAAGGGTCACCAAAACTGCAGAACCTGCTAGGATTATTCTAATCATGCACACATTTTGCAATTGAGATGGGAGATAAGAAAGGGTGGCGGACATGATGAAGACAGGCAGCATGCGGGCTGAGGGGAAGAGGCTGCTCGCCGTGGATTGACATCAGAGTGGCTTTTGCACTGATGAGGGCGAAGGAACGACACTTTCCAATCAGCTCCATCTTGACTTGCTTTTCATTTCAAGTCAATGTAGTTAGTCACAGTGGACAAGGCGGCAACGAGGACCGACTGGGCAGGCAGAATTTCTGCCTAGTAAGACATTTCTCGCAGTTGAAGCAAAGTTAGATCTAGAGTCCTCAAATTCAGAAACGTATCCCCTAACTGTCCGCACAAAGTGAAAAAACAGGATACACTAGTGGTTCTCAACATTTCTTTTGTTCAAGTACCCCCTGTAGAGTATGTATGACAACAATAATGCACTGTTGTTTTTATTTCAATTTCAAGCACCCAGGGGTACTAGTATCCACCTATGAGAACCAGTGCTACACACAATACCTAAAACATACCATCCTAGTTTCCATGAACATGCAAGGTATTACTATACAACGCTTCTTTCAATTTTTTTTACTCTTATACTTAAACGTGGTAACATTTAAACACAGAAAGTGAACATACTTCTGAGTTTTTGCCTCCGCGACCGCCGAGCTTTTGAACCGCTTAGCCTGTAATTGCCGTTACAGGTCAGTAGTTGGTGATGCTTGTCTTGATGCACTCTCTCTAACGACACTTACCATACAAGTCCACAGTTTGCAAAGACTTTTTGGAGTTGTTTTTTTCCAGGTTTTATCATTCTCAAAGGGAAAATGTTGGATCTTCCCTGAGGCATCCTGACCAGATGCCGAAGCCACCTCCTCTTGCTCCTTTCAAAGCTGAGGAGCAGCAGCCCAGAGTTTCTCCTGGATAACAGTGCTTCTCACCTTATCTAGCCACCCTATGGAAGTGTCTTTTTGGTCACTACCCAAAGCACATGACCATATGTGAGAGTAGGAACCTAAATTGACTGATAAACTGAGAGCTTTGGCTTTTGGCTTTCCATCTCAATGAACTGACAGATGCACAAGATCCCAAATGCCATCCTTTTCCGTGCAAGAACCAAGGCCTAGGATTTGGTGCTTCACCGTCGGCGAGCTGATCATGACCCAATGAAGCCAGCAGGACCAAATCATCTGCAAAAAGCAGAGAGGAGACGCAATCCTGCACCCACCAAACCAGATTCCCTCAATGCCCTGGCTGCGCCTAGAAATTGTGTCCATAACAGTTATGAACAGAATTGGTAACAAAGAGCAGCCCTAGCGGTGTCCAACCCTCACTAGAAACACACCCGCTCTATCGCAAGCAGTGAGCACAAAGCTTGGACACCGCCAGATAGGTACTAAATCACCGAAATAAGGCTTTCCGGTACCCCATACTCCTAGAGTACTCCCCACAGTATTCCTTTAGGAACACGATGGGATGCTCTCTCCAAGTCCACAAAACACATGTAAAGTGTTTGGGCAAACTCCCATGAAGCCCTAAGGATCCTGCCAAAAGTGTAAAGTTCGTCCACAGTTCCACAACCAGGACGAAAGTCACACTGCTTCTCCTGAATCCGAGATACAACTAAACAGCTGATCCTTTTCTCCAAAACCTCGTATCAGGAAATCGTACCAGGAAGAGTGTGATTCTATGATACGGTCCCGGTCTGCCAATCCAGAAGCACCAGCCCCAATGTGCATACAGTTGTGTCAACCAAGACAGCCTCATAGCATCCAGTGCCTTAAGAAATCTCATCCACCCCCTGGGGTCCTGCCACCTAAGAGCTTTTTGACCATCTCAGCAACCTCAGCCCCAGAGATAGGAGAGTTCACCACGGGGTTGCCAGGCATTGCTTTTGCATCGAAGGACATGTCAGTGGGATTGGGGAGGTCTTCGAGGTATCCTTCCACCCCTTTACAACATCTCAAGTTGAGGTCAGCAGCACACCGTACACGGTGTTGACAGAATATCTGTCACAGATGACCTCTACAGGTCTCACTGTCACTGCCAACATGGGAGTTGAAGTAATTCATATTCTGTGGATTTACATTGCGTGTTCTACATGTAGTACTTGCACCGTGAGTGAGGGAGGTCTTTGGTTTACGTTGTGTGTGTAAATGACTCGGGGTGTTACTTTTTTGGCCTGTCTTTGTGTGCAAAGCAGTGAAAGTGACATGAGGCCCAGCTGTCTGCCCGAGTGTTTGCTTTTCACCACACTCTACTGTATTACCACCGCCTCCTCCTGTAATTACAAGCTCCACTGCACACAGGCTCACCATCAGGTGGGGGGGCCCACAAGGAACCAGTTCCAACACCGCCATCATCCTGTCCGCCTCCCCTTTATGTGCGAGGGCCAATCAGACAGTCTGGATTAGACATGTTACTTTTTGTTTGGCATCATGAGAAGGGTCGGGCTGCTGTCATTGGCTCGCCAACTGGGCGTACTTTCCCCTCGCCTGTGGGAGCTTGCAGCAGCGCTGTGGGGCCTCCAACGCGGCGCATGCAGATGAGGAGCAGAAGAAGAAACAAAGCAGTGCGAGAAAGTAGGCTAAATAATTTACACAGTCATCACCTGGAAAGGAAGAGCTGCCTTTGCTTTAATCCCGTCTCATCGTCAAACTTATTTGGCAAAACTCTTAATGATTCATTTCGGATTTGCGGCACGCATTTAAAACTCCTCATCGGGGATGTTCCACAAGGGTATTTCATTTTGGAAGATGGCGCGCTAAGGAGATTATTTTCAATTTATCTCGCACACCCTGACTCCCTTTATGGGCCTGCACCCCTCTTATCGTCTTGTGCCAGCACACACACACAACAAACAAGCTTTTGTCTGACACACTTTCCCACAAAACCAAAGAAATTCCCATTTTCCATACCTGTCACACGGGAGACCATTTTCACCGAGAAACTATTATGTTTTTACCCATCGTTCCTGGTGCCCTCCCGTTTTAATAAGTTCTTATATTTCTACACTTTCACTTTCTTAGAAAAAAAAACTCTGGTTTTGGTAGCGCAGCACAGCTTTCAGTCTGCCCAGCAACATCCGGCAAACATTGGCATAGCACATCCTGTAGACTGTAAAGTCAGGGCTTCAAAATAAAAAACCCTCATTTTCCAAAAAGTCCACTTTATTCTCAAATGCAAATATTATCATAGACCAGCAGCGTCTAAAATGATTCCTGCGAGGGCTGGGCATACTGAAAAAAAATCACAGAAAACAAGAGGAAAAATGGTACATTCCAGTCCGTCTATTAGATAGAAAAGGACTTATAATACAAAACTCCACATTTGTTTTTAGTTTGCTAAAATAATTGGTTTTCTGTTCATTTTGCTGTTTTTATCAGAATAGAACACTCCATGGTCACAGAAAAATAGAGCATTCCAGTTTGTCTATTCATAATAACTATTACATAACAAAATGACATATCATACAAAACTCAACATTTTTTGAAACTTTATTTAGAATCATGTTTTTTCTCAATTTGCCATTTTAGTCACCAAAATGGGACCAGTTTGTGTATTAAATGTGTTCCTTACATGACAAAGGGCAAATAGTTTAAAACTACGCAGTTTTTACTTTGTTAAAATGATTTATTTTTTGTCATTTTGCTTGTTTAGTCAGAATAGAACCAATCCATGGTCGCGGTAAAATGGCACATTCCAGTCAGTCTATTTAATATATTCAGTACACCACATAAAGACAAAACTCCCAAATTCTTAAGTTTATCTAGTCTGTAACGTCACATAAAAAAAAAATATTAGTCCCAGTGAACATGCTTCCCCTGCCCCCAGAAATTAAAAATGGTACAGTCCTGTCATCATATATCATCCTTTGTGAACCAAGAAGCAACATGCTAACATAGCAAAAAGACAAACACACCCAAATATGGCAATCTTACATTTTATTTTTATGGAACCTACCCAGACTTAAGAAGTGGTACAGTCTTATCTTCTTCTTATCATCTTCTATGAACCAGGAAGTACCCGGTAATGTAATAAACATGATTCTGCTCTAAAAGTTGTAGTTTATTTAGTCACTTTTTCCTTAATAAAAACCATATTTTATCTTGTCTCTAGTATGCTTGTATTTATGTTTATAATTGTTCTTTTTTTTTATTATTTACAACATTTTTCTTGTTTGGTTGGAAGAAATGAAAGAAAACAATGTTGTTAGAAAAAATGAAACTTTTGGGGTCGAGCGCGTTCATCTTCATGGCGGAGGAGAAGGAGGCGAAAGGAGTTTTCATACGTACTGTAACTTCATCGGAATTGATACGCTACATTACGTACGCCACTCCACACTGCGATTTTTTTATTGTAATTTGCATTTGGACAGGAGTTTTACGGGTACGCCGAGCAAAGGGACGCCGTGACGTAAGCAGCATTCTGGGAGGAAACGGATGATGGGAGATAACCAATGGGAGGGCAGCTTCTTCTTCTTCTTCGGTTTCACGGAGGTTGGCATTTGTTACTTTGGCGCATTACTGCCCCATCGGAAGCTGGTAGCTTGGATGGCGGTGCAGTACATTCAAAAATCTGGCCGGCACTTTCGATTTTCGTGAATCATTTTTTCGTTTAATGGGACCGAACTATCTTTGAAGCCCAATTAGTATTATTAATTTTTCTGATAATGAGGTTTTCGCACGAGGTTCCCATTGTATCCCCCGTTCCATAAAGAGTTGAACTGTGGAGAGAAGCTAACATGAGTAATGGATACATGGTGGAGGGTTGATGAGGTACAAATTAGGGGTGTAAAAAAGGCATCCATTGTCCTTTTGGGTGAGTCACAGAAAGAAAGAAAGAGGGAGAGAGAGAGAGAGAGCGCGCGCGAGGGAGGAAATGGAGGTGAGAAAGGATATAAAACGTTGGGACAAGAAGATGCTCCTCTCCCAAAGCTCCTGCCATGCTGGACTAGCTGCCGTGTACGTGTGCGTGTGAAGTGTGTGTGGCGTGCGTGAGGCGACGTTGACGCGGCGATGAGGCCGCGCTGCTCGTTTGCACGCCCCTGCTGCTCGCTCCAAGTCAGACGGCCGCAGCTCCTTCTCGCTTCTTGTCTGCTTCTTCTTCTGGCTGCCTACCCTTCAGCACCACTCCTTTAAGGACAGCACCGCCGCCACCACCCCCTCCACACAACCCAACGACCACCACAAGCTCCTCCATCCTCGTCCATCCATCCTTCCTCCACCCTCAGGGTCATTTACTCGCTCGGCTTTTGGGTTGTTGTTGGGTCTTTTTTGAGAAAAGAAAAGTGCAAGGGAATACAAACTTTTGGAAATATTTGTTTGCGTCTGAACAACAAAAAAATGTAAGTATTTTGCTCTTTAAAAAATATATATTTATAATTATTTTTAAGTCTTAGTTAGATTTGTTGGGTGTCGAAAATACTAATTATTTGGACAATGCACAACATTTGATGTGATTTCGCCGCGCGCAATGAGAAAAAGCTTCCAATCCCGTGCGTAATTTGCGCGCATCGGCACGGACAATGAGATTAAAGGCAAACCAGAGGTACATTTTACTGAGAGGGCATGTCTCAATGGCTTTCTATTCCACTATAAAAAGGGATCATTCGTGGTTTTTGAAGGTTTAATATGTTAGGCGTATATTTATAGTCACTGTGGTTATTCGGGCTACGAAAATGTTGTTAAAGATAGAAAGAAAGAGAGAAGCAGACTGCGCATTTTCTTGAAATAACACTGCAACTTTTATGCAATTAAGGCGAACGCGTCGATACAGGAGCTGTTATTTGCATAAATGCACATTTTTACGCTTTTTTATCTCCTTTGCAGCAGCGGTGAAGCTGTGTGACCCGAACCAGTGCTGAAGTGGTGCCCCCTCCTCCTCCTCCTCCTCCTCCTCCTCGTCCTTCGTGTCCGTCTTGCCTTCGCGGGTTCGGACGCGCGCGCACCGACTGACTGAGCGACCGAGCGAGCAACCATGGCCACGAACGGGACCAAAGCCTCGGACGGCCACGTCCTCACGGAGACAGTCAGCGAGGCGCCGACCAGCACCCCCAATGACAAACCCAAAACGCTGGTGGTGAAAGTGCAGAAGAGCCAAAAGGACATACCCGAGCGAGAGACGTGGGGAGGCAAATTTGACTTTCTGCTCTCTTGTGTGGGATACGCCATCGGACTCGGGAATGTGTGGAGATTTCCTTATTTGTGTGGAAAGAATGGAGGAGGTAATCAGGATTGTTTCCCACAAGGAGTGCACCTTATTCACACCCGGGAAATCTAGAAAGGCCCCATTGTAGCCGTGCGTAATTACGCACAAGCGTAGCGGTGACCGTGCATCTGGATTATGTTGAATGTTCTTAATTATCACTGAACTCTTTTTTCGCTGTACCTCTCATCCAGGAGCCTTCTTGATCCCCTACTTTTTGACCTTGATATTTGCTGGCATGCCCCTCTTCTTTCTGGAGACGGCCCTGGGTCAGTACACCTCCATTGGGGGGCTCGGAGTGTGGAAGCTGGCACCCATGTTCAAAGGTACATTTTTTCTGCTTTACTTATCGTGAAAATGTGTCCAACACCATACACAAATGAAAATAGTGTAAGTTAGAAATATTGCTCCACAGTTGATATGACTGTGCTGTTGTTCCAGGCGTTGGTTTGGCTGCTGCTGTGCTCTCCTTCTGGCTTAATATTTATTACATTGTCATCATCTCCTGGGCTCTCTACTATCTCTACAATTCCTTCACCTCTGTGAGTATCCTCTGATGTAGAAAGGAGCCAAGACAGTCCAGATCAACGAGCAACAGGGGCATATCACATTTACTGCAGTTCCACAGAGCACCTTTTAAAGCCTTTAACACACTATGACATTTATTACTTCCTTTCCCACATAACTAGCGCTTTACACCAGCTATTGATAAATGCATTCTGGCCGCGAGTCATGCAGTCTTTTGGGGAGAAGCATGAAATCGAAATCCCCCCCTCTCCTCCTTTCTCCCAATGACTATCATGGTTTTGGCTGCTTGACAGCGCACACAGAATTGGACCCGGAGGTGGGAAAGTGCACTCCAAGTCAAAAGATTTTTTTTTTCTTCATTGCTTTTGTTTCTATCCAGGAACTGCCATGGCAGACCTGTGGTAATTCCTGGAACACAGAGCGCTGCTACACTAACTACAGCATCCCAGACACCAGCAACCTCACCAGTGCTGTGGTGGAGTTCTGGGAGTAAGTGTGTTTCCAGACTACATATCCATTTGTATTCATGTTGTCAAGAAAAGTCTCCAAAATAGACCCGAAATACGGGATGAATGCACACACAAAGGAACCTACCGAGTCGGACACCCCGAAAAGGGTACAATTTAGAGATCCACCAATACTTTCTGAAGACAAACCAAATTGAATTCAAACAATTGGCATGCGAGATATCTACAAACCTTTTTTGTTTTTAAATAGCACTATTGAGGTCAACGCGAAGTAGTGCGGCGATAACCATAGAACCACAAACTGCCTATACTTGCTCATAGAAAGCTCCCTTTCTGCTTAATTCTATAGCAAATACATTCACAAATGAATGTAACCTTGCAGATTCTGACAAAAAATGCTCTAATGATACACAACACAGCACATTCCAGCAGTACCTATAAAAAAACACTATGTGGCACAATCGCTCTCCGTTGGGCATCAGTCAGGGTGTCTTCAAAGGGTGTGAGCAATTTTGTTTTATTTTGGTTCAATTAAATGGCGATTGATGTTTTACACTTGTATGATGCTTGAAGTATTAAAATATTCTATACAGGTAAAAAAAATGATTTTTAAAAAAGCAACATAAGATAGAATATAATAAAATAACCAAAATAAATTAATTCATATTAAAAATAAAATAGTGAAATAAAAAAATTATTTTACAAGTATATTTTATTTAAAAAAAAATTTTGCCTTATCGTGAGTAAATTTTGCTTGGATGCCTTTTAACGGGTGTATGGCAAAAATACCACGTCAAACACAATTAACGTACAAATATTGTGACAAAAAATATTGGAATAAAATAGTTTTACACGTAATTTCTATATTTTTATCTCATTTGCGTGAGTAACTTATTACAAAAAAGTAAAAAAGTACTTTCTACAAAACTTAGTTACATTGCCTATTAAGTTAATAAAGAACAAATTTATTCATGTAAAATTTGTTTTTTTGACAAATTTTGACAAATGAATATTTGGAAATTAGGACATTTTGGAACTCAACAAAAGTTTTCCACAGACAAAGCCAGAGACAAAAAGCGCGCATGAATTATAAAATTTTTCATGCATTGGTGCAGCGTTAAATAAAAGACCACCTCCTACCCTGCAGACGCAACATGCACCAGATGACCGATGGCCTGGAGAAGCCTGGGGAGGTCAGGATCCCGCTGGCCATCACCCTTGCCGTCGCCTGGGTGCTGGTCTATTTCTGCATCTGGAAGGGGGTCAGCTGGACCGGCAAAGTAAGTCAGCGAGGAGGGCAACACAAAGGAATCATTTAGTGTGCATCATTTCACCGCAACAAGACTCGCCATTCACTCGCTCAAGGTCGCCGAGCTGTCACCACGACGCCGCCAGAGGGGGGGGATGATGATTACGTAACTTACCCTTTAAGTGTCCCATTTTTGACCGGATTAGTTTACAATTACAGCATTATTCATTTTATTACTCTCCCCAAGTCCAAGGATCTGGAAACAAATGCCAATGTGTACAAATGCTCTTCCCGGAATGCAAGTAGTACAGTTTGTGTCCTCCAGGAACCAGAATCCAACCTTGTCCTGGGTTTATGTCTGTAAGCCCTTGACTTAGAACGCCGACGGCAGAATCGAGTCCGTCCTTTCTTGCCTTCTTTTGTCGTCTTCCATGAACAAGAAAGTAGCCTGCAGGCTAATAAACGGACAAACAAGCAATAGCACAAACATGGCGTTGCAAACACTTTTCAGTTTGAAGAGTACATGTTCTCAGGTTCTAACGGAACAGTTGTGTTCTACTGTCATATCTTACAGTCGATGGCAGTGAAGCATGAGGTAGCTTGCTAACCAGCAAATGGACGAACAAACACACATCCTTTGCTTATGTTTGTTTAGTTTCACATTTTATTCCCCTACTGTAGATCTTGGCTCTTTGCTAGGATTACGTCATTTTTTTTTGGCACACGCCTCTCTCCTCCCCCTTCAAACCTTGCTAGCTTGGCATCGACCTTCACCTGAGTTTTCTGATCAACTTTTGCAATAAACGTGACTGTTGGGATTCTGAGATTAGATACAGCTGCGGAACCCTCCCCCTCTCTCTTCAATTGCCGTTGTTCCATAGTGACAGAAGCTACCAGGCTAAATACTAAACGTGTGAAAGCATCGAATGTAAAAGTACTTACTGCAAACGAATGATAATGGCGATCGATAAAATACATGCAGAGTAAATACGTTTCACGTTTGGAGATATGGTGCGTTCAAGGAGTAGTGAAAAAAGTGCAAAATCTCGGTGCTTGCCAAAATCAGTAAAGCATAAAGACAGAAACAAGTAAAATTGGATCTGTTCTTAACAGTACTTTATGCTGTACATTTTACCTGTTTTATCGCGTATTTTCAAAATAAATGCGGTAAATGTGAAGTGTTTTCTGCGGAGACACTGTCGGAGAAAGAAAAAATATATATTTATTTATTTTTTAACAAAAACCCATTTGTGGTATGCTGGATGCTGATTTGTGAAATGTGCAGGGAGCCTTTTTATTGTCAAGGTGGGACAGTCTTGTCCTCTTAGTCTGACATATTCTTATTCTTATTCTTATTCTATTATTCTGACATCTCTGACATCCCCAGAAAGTAGCCCCTAACAAAGAAACACACGAAATAGCAATTTAAATTATCATTTTTTACTTTAATGGAAGAATTTATTTTTGCTTTTCTAGACCCAGAAATGGTACAGTCCTGTTTGTCATTTGGAAACATCGTACGCCATTTTCCATAACCCAGGAAGTAGCCTGCCGACTAACAAATGCGAGAACAAACATATATACTTTGTTGTACATTTTTAAGGTTTTTCTTTTGCATTTACTCTTTTTCCCAGTTTCCCTCGGAATGCAAATGATACAGTCTTGCATTTTTAACGTGGTACAGCATTCTCCGTGAAGTAGCTCACTAAAACTTTTGCATTTCCTTAGGGGTTTTGCATGACGACTTGCCTCGTGTTTGTCAGTTTGTAACCTCATGAATCAGGAAGTAGCCCGCTAACTAGCAAAAACAAAAAAAGCAGCAAAAATACATTGCTTCACTTATTTGTACGGGTTTTTGCATTTATTTGGTCCGTTTTTTATCCTATCACATTTTTTCAGATTAAATGATGATTTTGCAACGCTATCCTGCATGAACGAGGAACGTGGGCTGCAAACACCCAAGTAATCGACAGACCTAACTATTTCGTTAATTGTGAGGAGCACAGAAAAACGACAAAACACCAACGGAAAAAGTGCTAAAAAAAAAAAAAAGAAAACGCTGCTGGATGTTATGAAATGCCGTTTGGTTTTCTAACATTGAGCCTCTCCTGTCTTAGGTGGTCTACTTCTCGGCCACGTATCCTTACTTTATGCTCTTCATACTGTTCTGCCGTGGCGTTTCTCTGCCCGGGGCTTTCGATGGAATCCTCTTCTACATCACGCCAGACTTTGAAAAACTGAAGGAGTCGGAGGTATGCATTTTGTCGTTCTGTTTTGCTTTGACCGAGCTATATTGTTTTCTGTTTCGCTAGTTGTTGGGGATTTTCCCAAGGAAAATGATTATAAAATAATAGCAGCAGCATTCGTTGGCTGCTCCAGAATTGGTGCCAAATCCTGGATACATTTGAAACAGAAAACCCATTTTTGTCATCTGGGCTGAGTCAGGTTTGGCTGGATGCTGCTACTCAGATCTTCTTCTCCTACGGACTGGGATTAGGCTCGCTGATCGCGCTCGGCAGCTACAACCCCTTCAACAACAATGTGTACAGGTAGGCTTATTATGTTATATTGTTTTGTGTATAATGTGCTTGATATTTAGCCGTAAAAATAGATCCAATGCTGACCCACTGTTTGTTACTTACATACTTTAGTCCAGAGTAAAATTTGATGGTGGTCAAACCCACCATCATTCTGGATGACAGTCAGAGAAATAAGTACGACGATTTTGTATTACAGCTGTGGCTGTATGCAACCTCCACATGTATTTTTTTTTTTACTCCACAAGACGACTGTAGCTGAATCGGAAGGATAATAGGTGGTCAGCATCCAGCAGCTCTGTCTACAATAGCAGCGCATCACACTGACCATATGTAAGCGGTATTCATGCTGGTTGTGCAGTCTGTGCCTTACCATTTTCACAACATTGGTTGCGTTGCTGCGGTGTTGTGCAACGCACTGGTGTCTTGACCTACGAATTCATTCATTCATTTTCTATGCCGCTTATCCTCATTAGGGTCACGGGGATGCTGGAGCCTATCCCAGCAGACTTTGGGCGAGAGGCGGGGTACACCCTGGACTGGTCGCCAGTCAATCGCAGGGCCCTACGAATTCAATTTGTTCCAAATTAATTGTATGTTTAATACATTTTTCCACATTGAAAGGAATTGAAATGTTAATCTGTTACGGGGCCCTCCCAAAAACACATTTTTTTTTCATATGTGTTTTTAAATAAGAAAAATGAGAATTATTGTTTGAAAAACCAAACAATCGAACGTACTGCAATGAACTATTGGGCTATGGAGTACACTATAACGTAACGTGAGGCTGCTGAAGGTAAATAGCTTGTGTATTCCTCCTCGGTGCCCTTGGCTGGCGTTACAGCCTTTATCAACTCCTTCCGAACTGCTGCACTCGTTCTTGACTAGGAGATGGCTCATATTTACAAAAACTCTTTCGTTGGGACACGCATTTGTCAAGGTACCACTGTATCCTTGATTGAAAGAAAGTGGTCAGAGAGCTATGTTTTCCTTTCCGCTTTCTCATGCACTCCAAATCATTATTACTATTTTAAAAAAGAAGTTGTTTTTTATGAGTTCAGGCCCAAGCTCTTTGCAGCTGGGGTAAATAAATGCCCCGTAGCTCAGCTCTTGATTTTCACAGGCGGGAGAATTCTTGTACTGTTTTTGGCGGTGGACATTGCGTAAACCGTTCGCTTGGCGTCCAACGACAAACCTTTGATGGCAGGATTATACCTTAAAGGGACAGAACTGTACTGATGGTTTCGCTATTTTGTTGCTTCACCCGACTTTTTATCATCCCTGAGTGTCTTTCAAGTTAAAAATAGTCAGCCATTTCCAAAAATGCAGGACACAAAATGGCTCCCCAGGACCCCCCCCCCCCCGCCTAGCTTCCCAATGTGTGACGGGTTGATAAGGAATTGATACAGGCGTGACAATGGCTGCCTTGTGCTTTGTCCCTCCCTCCACAGAGATTCAGTCATTGTCTGCTGCATCAACTCCTTCACCAGCATGTTCGCCGGCTTTGTCATCTTCTCCATTGTGGGCTTCATGGCCAACGTGACAAAGAGGCCCATCGCTGACGTGGCAGCCTCAGGTAATTGCAATCAATGCGGAAATGAAAAAACCCTCCATAGCGACAATCAGCAAAGGCAACTTGCAGCTGTGCAAATAATTGCCTCTGAAGTTGTATTATTCTTTCTTTTGGGTCTTTTCAGAAAATCGGGACACTTCTCACTGGTGGCGAGCGTCTTGCGTTTTTATTTCTGGGTTAATTAAAGGAAAAATTGCGCAGTGATTCGGCAAATCCTTTGTAAATCCTTAAGTTGAAGTACGACATTCATTTCCCAAGGACACTTCATTCTTTTACAGCTTTTTCTTCTTGTATTATCTTGCATTACGGGCATTTTCATCACACTTAGTCCCAAACTTTTGGACTTCAGGGTTGTACAAATGGTCCCGTGCTTACCTTTGATATGGAAGGTCTTCCGTTTCTGTGTGCTTTAAGGACCCGGCTTGGCGTTTCTGGCTTATCCCGAGGCCGTCACCCAGCTGCCCATCTCTCCTCTGTGGGCCATCCTCTTCTTCTCCATGCTGCTGATGCTTGGAATCGACAGTCAGGTACAGACAAAGCCACCGCAGCGGTGGAGAAGCTCGTTGGAAGGAACGACTATTTTGAAAACAGCTGCGCCGTTCTTCCAGTTCTGCACGGTGGAAGGTTTCATCACAGCGCTGGTGGACGAGTTTCCTCATATTCTCCGAAAGCGCAGGGAGATCTTCATAGCGGTTGTCTGCCTGGTGTCATACATCATTGGGCTCTCCAACATCACCCAGGTACAGACATGTCCATCAGCTGTGTCAAAATGTCGCTCAGTGGATTTTGTGTCGTGATGGGTGGATTGATACTACTGATAACGTTTCCATTACCAGTATCAATCATATTTCTTTTCAGTAGCATTTCAGTCATCCCCACAGGACTGGGATGTATTTGTGGTGAATGGTTGCCGAGGGCATCATCATCCAAGTGAGCGGAAAACATGAAAAGCAACACTGATTTTCTCAAATGTCACAAACAAGATTTTAGATGCTTTTAAACGTGAGAGGGGTCTAACTTTCCAATTCTCCCAGAATGGTTCTTTTTGGTTCCTTAAACCAAAAGGTTCCTTAGAATTTGGATCCCTATGTGCGGTGATTTTTATTTAAGACGGCGCAGGAAAGTTTGGCTGAAATACTGCAAAAAAAATAAAACGGTTACCGCCATGCAACATTTTCAACGCCATCACATCATGCAAAGGAGGGTGCACCGCTAACCGAACCAAAACGAAGAATCGGGATCGGAATGGCAATCACTCAAATTCAAACGATGCCCAAACCTACACACCAGGACCCGCTGGTCCCCGAGATAAGGCGTCTCCAAAAAAACTAACCAGACCAAAAGAAGTCACCATGTTTGTGGTTAGCAGCCTTTTTGAAAACGAGTATTTAAAGGGGTCTGATTACTCGCTAAATACAGGGGAAACAGACAGGGAGTTACCCAGCATGCCTTGCAGTGTTTGCTAAGCTGCGAGCTAGAAATAAAGAGCACTTTCATGTATATATGTATATATATGTGTATATATATATAATTATGTATGAGAAAAACTGCAGTTAGAATGAATTAGCTGACATTATTTACTTCCAGGTAGCAGCTAGAGTCTGGAGGATATTGTGTTTGCAGGATCTCGTTCCTCCCATTTTAAGTATCAGTTTTCTGGCCAAATTCGGCCCGCTTCTTGGTTTGGAGTACTAATTCAGTTTATGTCAAACAATATCAATGATGTTGCATTCAAGTACATCACACGTTTGCACATGCACAATTCAACATGAATGAGTAGGAGGAAGCAAAACTTAATCCCATTCCCAACTCTTCTTCGTGTCACAGCAATTATTGATAGTCCCTAGAATATGTAAATGTTCACTGTGCATTTTTAGACATGCTCTCAAGAAACGATGTTTCTTGTCTGCTCCAACAAAAGCTTTATTTGAGCTCTGACCTAGTCAGACTGGACTGGAGCTGCCTAATCTAGCCTTTGAGCTTCAAAGATGTTTTGCCTCTCCTCTGAGCAGACTTCATCAGTCCATGCTTAAATACTACATAGGACAGCTCTAGTCATCCTAGACTAGAGCTCAAAAAATTGATACGGTAAGTACGGTAGGGTAAAGCTCAAAGACTGGATAGAACAGCTCTGGCCCAGTATGATTACAGTTGTCCTATCTTGTCAAACTGGACTAGAAATGTGACTAGATGAGACTAGATAGGACAGTTCTAGTTTAGTCAGACTAAATAGGACAACTTTATCTATCTACTCTGACTAAACTAGAACTAGAACTAGTACTAGACAAGACTAGATAGGACAACTTTTGTCAGAGTAGACTGTGTTGTCCTATCTCGTCTTTTAGCTCTAGTTCAGTCTGACAAAAGTCTAGTCGAGTATGACGGGAAAGTGCAATTTTTGTCTTACTAGACTACAGACTGAATGAGATATCGGCTGTTTTTTGTTGAAATGCATTTAATTGCTCAGCATTTGTTGATCTACATGAGATTGCTATGAGTTTGTTTTATTAATTACTGTGTGGTCAGCTCCCACTTAGCCTTCAATTTGTCTATATGCATCCTTCAGTGGACACGCCTGGTCTAAGGCCTGTAAAGTAGATGCTGTGTAGTGTGTCATCACCACTTGTACTCTTCTATGTTGTTCCACTCCAGTGGTTTGCTACTGGCCTGCATATCAAACACTCTAATCGCCTCCCATCTATGTCTATATCTCCCCACCCTCCCCACACCAATGTTCTCCTAGGGTGGCCTGTATGTCTTTAAGCTCTTTGACTACTACTCAGCCAGCGGGATGTGTCTGCTGTTCCTTGTCTTCTTTGAGTGCGTCTCCATTTCCTGGTTCTACGGTGAGGCCCACCTGATGATAACGAAATTGCTTCTTATTTACGGAGGTTGCAGAAGAAGCTGCGGTATGAATGTGCTTTGACTTGCAGGTGTGAACAAGTTCTATGAAAACATCGAGGAAATGGTCGGCTTCAAGCCTTGTGTTTGGTGGAAGGCCTGCTGGGTTGTTTTCACACCGCTCATCGTTGCTGTAAGTACTATGGAAGTACCACAAACTATATAAGAACCACTAGCGACTTTGCATTGTCCTGTCTCCTTTTCAGGGAGTGTTTCTATTCAGTGCCGTGCAGATGGTTCCCCTCACCATGGGTGACTATGTGTTCCCAGCCTGGGGACAGGGCGTCGGCTGGTTAATGGCCCTCTCCTCCATGATCCTCATCCCCGGCTACATGGGATACATGTTTCTCACTCTCAAAGGCACATACAAAGAGGTAACTTCAGCATGCCGCTTGAGTTTCTGCCTCGCTTATGCCATTTCTTATCTGCCATCGAAGCAAAATGGAAAATAGTATACACACTTTCCTTTGAAAGGCCCGGGTTGAGATGGCTCTATTCAAACAAATACATAGAAAATATGTGTATAGACTATAACATGGGTAACAAATTGCTGTAATATTCAGTAGATCCCCACTTTCCGTGGCGTCACCTTCTGGTAACACCAGGGAAAAAACATGACCATGTGAGAGGCTCCTAAAAATGTTTACTTTTAGTTCATCATGCAAGTGTAAAAAGAAGTTAACAGCTGTATAATTGCACAAAAGAATACTAAAATAACACCACTCAGCCTATGATGTCAAACAAAGACGCAATTACACAAAATGCCTTCTTAATGCAACATAAAAGTGTTTTAAGATGTTATACATTCATTTACAAACATAAATCATCCTTCAGGTTGTTATCCATGTCAACATCAGCCATATTGTACTGAGCAGTCAAGACAGAGGCACAGCTCTTCCATTTTTATTTGCCGGTTCTATGGTTATCATCACAGTATTCCTCTTTGCCAACTCTGATACCCTTCTGTAGTGGGACACAAAGAAAAAGCACAAGTTGATCCTTCAGGTTGTCACTGTGCTGATGTCTTGAGTAGATCTCATTTAGGTGGTCCAACTGCTCGATTGTTGTTGGGTTTTTTTTGCAATTTTTTACATTATTTACAATGCAAACTATGACTGACCTGCATTTTTACCCTGCATATCTGAATTAGCATCATGGCTGAAATTTTGAGCTGTAACTTACAGATTGTTCTCATACTCAAGTGCTTGGTGTTGCCAAACATGATTTAATTCACTAGCATAGCACAGTGAATCAATGCAGGGTGACGATGGTAATTAGTTTTCTTCAGCTATTTTCTAAATGCAGTGTTGCTCGTTTATATTAGTTAGCACATTGTCTTCATTTACACGAGGATATATATATATATATATGTATACAGTATATGTATANTTATCCATGTCAACATCAGCCATATTGTACTGAGCAGTCAAGACAGAGGCACAGCTCTTCCATTTTTATTTGCCGGTTCTATGGTTATCATCACAATATTCCTCTTTGCCAACTCTGATACCCTTCTGTAGTGGGACACAAAGAAAAAGCACAAGTTGATCCTTCAGGTTCTCACTGTGTTGCTCATTTATGTTAGTTAGCACATTGTCTTCATTTACACGAGGATATATATATATCTATACTGTATACAGTATAGATATATATATATGTATATATATATATATATATATGTATGTATACAGTATAGATATATATATAATTAGATACATATTCATTTATTTACATGAGTATTTTTCTGCCAGTTCACTAGAGCAGGGGTCGGGAACCGTTTGGGCTAAGAGAGCCATAAACGACACATATTTTCAAATGTATTTTTGTGAGAGCCATATCATATTTTTTAAAAAGTCAATACAACTAAAAGTGTGCCAACACTTTTAAAGATAAGAATTCTATGAATGTGATGGATTAAAGTGCTGAGAAGGTTTTATATTTTGAATTTTATTTTTAAAACTGTGATTCCTGTCATGTTTTACTTTGAAATGTCAGCAAAAAAATTACACTAAACATTACACAATTATACATATACAATTATATTTTTATTGTAATAAATGACTTCATTCCCACAATATTTTAACTTTATTCCCAAATTAATTTTCCCCCAACCTAATGCTCCAAATATTACTTTATATTGTTTTGTTTGTTTCTTAACATTGTGATATTTAAAAAATTAACTCTGTTACTAAAATTACATAGTCTATACTCATGATATTACAAGTGTATTCCCGTAAAATTGTGATTTTTGTTTTGTTTTGATATTTTGACTTTCTACTGGTAAAATTACAGCATTTTTTCTATTTCGGCTTTTTTTTTTCAATTAGTTATGACTTTATTCCTTTAATATTTAAACTTTATTCTCCTAATATTATAACCTTTTCCACAACCTAATTTTACATAAATGCCAAATTGTTTTGGTTAGATTACAACTTTTTTCTCCTAATATTTAAACTTTTTTTTTTGTCAATGTACTGCTCATTTTTAATTTTTTGCTTTAAGTTTTTTGTAAAATTGTATTTTTACATTGTGCCGCGGGTCAATAAATCACTTGGACCGCACTTCCCCTGTTGTAAAGCAAGATATTTGAAGAAAAAGCTAAATTAAAATAAATACATTTTATGGTGTTTAGAAACTTCCGGGAGCCAGATGTGGTCATCAAAAGAGCCACATCTGGCCTCCGAGCCATAGGTTCCCTACCCCTGCACTAGAGGGTCCATATGATCCTCGAGTGGCTGATATGGTGACAGGAAACGGGCACTAATGACAGCGTCGACATGCAGGTGTCAGCAGCAGCAGTTGATGGTCTAATTGCAGCAATCACAGAGCTGACGCACACATTAGACACATTGTGTAGCGCTGCACGGAACTGCTGGTGGCAATGTGTCTAATCATCAAGACGATCATTTGGCCTTTTAGTGGTGAGTTTGGCTCATGTAGCGTAAAGTCGGACGGCTGGACAGAGGCCTCGCTCTGCTGTCTCTGTTTTCTTCGTTCTCTCTTGCTGTCCAGCTGGAGTTTCCTCTTCTCCTCACCTCTCCTGACTCCTTCTTGCACATTCGGTGCCAGCAACTGCCATCAGCTGCCACCAGTTCCCAGCTGTTTGGGTCAATGTCTGCCAGCCTCATATCTCTTTTGCAGACATCCTTGAAGCGTAATACCGGGCGGCCTGTTGGAAGCCGTCCTGATGCTTGCTTGCCATACAGAATGTCTTTGGGGCTGCGTCTTCCATGCGGTACACATGCCCGAGCCAGTGCATCCGGCGCTGGCTGAGCATGAGGTGCCGATCATCTTCAGCAGGTGGTATAGGCCTCCTCTGCTCATGAGGTCTATGAATGCAATATAAAGCAGCGTGCATTGCTCATGGCATTTCTGCTGAAGCTGCCGTAGTGAGAATACCATGTCGACTTTAGATCTCTCCGCACTGCACATGCGCTGGGACTCCGGATAGACACGCTCAGCCAGAACCTGCAGATGCACAAGGACCACTCGTGCAAAGACTTTCCCAAAAAAGCTGAGGAGGGAGACGCCGCGGTAGTTATTGCAGTCACTGTGATCGCCCTTGTTCTTGTATAGCGTCACAATCTTGGCATCCCATATGCTGTCTCTCCAACAAAGTCAGAGGAGCTCGTGGAGTGGCTTGAGTAGAGCTGGCGTTCCACATATGATGACTTCGAGAGGTATTCCACTTTCTGGAGCTTTACCACATGGTAGTGTGGTCTGAGTCTAGCTCCTCTAAAACAGGCGGTTCCTCCTGGTTCATGTGTGTTCTTCACACAGCTTCTTGAAGTAGACAAAGTTTGGTTATCGGCCGTTCAAGCTCATTTGTCTTTGTCTTGACTCGAACCCTGCGAACCATTCCACCTTCATCTTCTATTGTTGCTACAATCCTCCCCATCAGCCAGGAGCCTCTGGGTGCTGCCTCATCGACAATTAAGACAACATCTCCTGGGGTGAAGTTGCGGGAAGGCCTGGTCCACTTCTGTCGTTTCTGGAGTTCAGGCAGGTACTCCTTGATCCAGCGCTTCCAGGATGGATCACTCATGTACTGCACCTGCCTCCATCTTTGATGAGCATATAAGTCATCTTCATGAAAGAGTCCCGGTGGCAAGGAGGCATTGGTTTTCAGCAACAACAAATGCTGTGGGGTCAAAGCCTCAAGATTGTTCCAATCATTGGAAGGTGTAGTAATGGGCCTACTATTTAGAATAGCTTCACACTCACAAAAGAATGTTTGAAGACCTTCTTCATCCAAACTTTGGTCTCTCAGAGTAGCTCCCAGGAGTTTTCTGATGGAGCGAATAATTCTTTCCCACGCTCCACCATGGTGGCACCCTGATGGTGGATTGAACATCCACTTGATGTCATGTTGGAGCAGAATGCTCTTGATCTGAAAAGAATTCCACTCCTGTATTGCTCTCCTGAGCTCCTTATCAGCTCCAACAAAGTTGGTACCAACATCCGATCTGATTTCCTTCGCCTGCCCTCTTCTCGCAATAAATCTTGGTAATGCATGAATGAAGGAATCTGCTTTTAATGATGATGCCATTTCAATGTGGACTGCACGTGTGGACAGATAAATATCACACCATATCGTTTAATAGATGATCTTCCAGGTTTGAGTTCAAAAGGCCCAAACAAATCTACTCCGGTTCGGGTGAACGGTGGTTCATCAGGTAGGATTCTGCTTTGCGGCAGGTCTGCCATTGTTTGCGTGCCCAATGCACCGTGTGGTCTGCGACAGATTGTGCACGTAGATAATATTCTTCTAATCAGCGAATGTGCATCTGGTATCCAATATCTTTGACAACTCTCAGACAAAACATGGTTGCGTCCATTGTGTCTTGAACGCTCACGCGCATCTTGAGCAATCAGGTAAGCCTGATGATTCTTGGGCAGGATTGCAGGGTGCTCGGCTTTTAGCTGGCATAGCTGCACGACTGAGCCTTCCTCTGACACGCAAGATGCCCTCTTGCAAAACCGGATTCAATCTGAGGACACAGCTATTCCTCTTGATTGGCTCATGTTTCTGAAGAGCCAATATTCCCTCATGGAATTTCATCTTCTGACAGTGGACAATGATGCTTTGTTCTGCCTGCTGCAGCTCACCAACGGTGAGATAGGTCGGACTGACGTTCCTTTTAAAACGCTGCATTTTCTGGTCAACTTGTTGTTGATCATTGTACAAGATAGACATCTCCTTTCTCTTCTTTGACAACTTAATCAGGACAGTTCTGACCCGAGTAAGCCACGCCACAGCTCTTTTCAAACAGTTCCACGAAGAGAAGTATTCAATTAGTCGTTGCATCGCATCAGGACTTTCTTCCACTGTGGTAGCATTGATGACGACACATCTCTTGACTTCCGGATCCATTGTGCCAAGATCCTTAAAGTGGTCATGTTGAACTGGCCACTCTTCCACTGGTTTTTTGAGAAAATCAGGCCCTGAGATCCACACTCGATTCGGCATGAAGGTGCTCACCTTTTGCCCCCTGGAGGCGTAGTCAGCCGGATTACAGTCTCTGTTAATGTAACGCCATCGTGTGACCTTTGATGCTTGTAGAATAGTTGCAACTCTGTTCGCCACGAATGTTTTGGACCTCATTTTCTCATTGGCAAGGTATTTGAGCACAGCAGTGCTATGCGTCCAAAATGTAGATTCTGATAGTGGCAGTTGCAGTTCCTTCCTCAGCATGCCGTCTACTTTGACCGCAAGCGTGGCAGCTGTCAGCTCTAATCGTGGAATTGTTGTAGTTTTGTTTGGAGCCAGCCAAGTGTCAGTGCCATACCCCAGCTCGCTTGCGTCGCAGAAATGATGCAACTGAGCTTCTTCTGGTTCTCCATATTCTGGTGGCTTGAAGCACCGATCCACTCTAAAGTTGGTGAGTTGATGAAGCTCTTCCATCCAGGTCAGCCACTGTTGTGCAACATGCAATGGAACTGTGTCGTCCCAGCCTGTCTCGAGTCTGCAAAAGTCTTGTAGGATGTTTTTAGCAGGCAGTATAACTGGTGACCACATTCCTATAGGGTCATAGACAGAGCTCATCATTGATAAAATTCCTCTTCTGGTGAGGGGCTTCCCTGGCACGTTGAAACTGATCTGAACCAACTGACCATTTCACCCCCAGAGCTCTCTCATTCGGAAGGTAAACTTGTTCTAGGTCGATATTTTTGCCGTCGGTTGCTCGATCATCTTGTGGAATATTGGATAACACTTCCAAGTTGTTGATCATCCATTTGGTTCATTTAAACCCTCCCATCTGACAGACAGCTTTCAATCCATGATAAAGCTGGACTGCTTCCTTTCTAGAAGAGACTGATTTCAGACAGTCATCAACATAAAAATAATGCAAAACTGTATTCAAAACTGTTCCACCAAAAAGATGTTTGTTGTCTTCAGCACATAATCTCAAGGCCTAGCTTGCACAGCTTAGTGAGGAAGTGGCACCAAAAAAATGCACCACCATCCTGTACTCCTGGAACTCTTGAGAGACATCTTCATCCGGACACCAAAGGAATCTGAGAAGATCAGCATCCTCTGCTGGAACCCTCACCTGATAAAACATTGATTCCACGTCCACCATGATTGCCACAGGCTCTTGGCAGAATCTGGTTAGAACTCCTATCAGACTGCTTGTCAGATCTGGCCCAGTCAGCAGTTTGTCGTTAAGTCTGGTTCCTTGGTATGAAGCAGCACAGTCGAACACCACCCGTATCTTCTGTTTCTTTGGGTGATAAACACCGTGATGTGGAATAAACCACACCTTCCCATCACTGCGGCAAAGCTCTTTGTGTGGGACCTTCACAGCATGTCCTTTGGCAATCATGTCACTCGTGAAGCTGACGTAGCCTTTTTGAAATCGCTTATTTCTCTGGAATTTCTTCTTTAAGTTCAACAGGCGTTGTTCGGCTATCGCTCTGTTGTTAGGCATTCCAATGTCCCCATTCTTCAACGGCAGACAAAAAGAGAAATGGCCATTAACAAGCACTGACTGAGCCACCAGGTTCATAAGCAATTTATCTTCTTTTGACATTTCTAACTGTTCCTCTTGATCCCGCTCATGGAAATCATAATTAAACTGTTGAGCCCATATCTTCTCCAGTTTCGCTACTGCTATTCTGTTCAGCCAGACATGCTGGCGTCTGTTGTGTCGGCTTGTAGTGTTCTCATGCAATGGTCCATTTACAGTCCGTCCTAACACAGTGCGTACTGCATATGGTCCATCCTTGGCGCTGCGAACGACCTCTTCTGGCTCTAAGGCCTTAGCTGTATCCAGACCAATCAGAAGACCTATGGGGCCACCTATCCACATCTTCCTGTGTTGGGATGTTCTCTTTACTTACAGGAATAGCATTTGGTACATAAACGTCACAACGTTCAATGAAGTCATTCCCTTCCAGGCTGCTCACTTCCAGGTCTCGTGTGGCTTTACATGACATTGCGGTTTGCTCTCCCATTGTGGTGAGAGGTATGTCCACCTTTTCTCCTTGCAGGTGAAGCTCCTTCATTAAGCTTTCGGTGTAAAAAGAAATGCATTACTTCCAGGATCCCAAAATGCCTTTCTATGTCTTGACTTGCACCGGAACAATGGCAAGTATAGTATTTGTACCCCCAGCCCCTTTTTGAGAGCGTGAGTCATTTGTGTCAACAAATGGTCTGAAAACAGCTTGTTGGTCCATTTGAGGTTTTATATTTGTTTCCTTATTTGGGGTATCTTGATGTGTAAGAGTGCTGTACATGTCTGGCAGCTAAGCTTGTCGCTACAATCCTCGCTCGCATGTCCGGCTTTATAACAACTGAAGCAACTTTCAGGAACTCCAACTTTTCCTTATGGAGCTCCATAGTGTGTTCTCCTTGAAGGCAAATGCAAGGTTTACTTGTGAATGTCATCTTATCCTGTGATTTCTTGTTTGCATCAAGCTTTAACCTCAGTGGTGGGGGAAGTAAAACTTTTCCTTCCGATAATTTTTCCGTCTTACTTTCTGTCTGACGCCTTATTGGTCCTTGAATTTCGCCAAATACCGGATGCAACGCCATTTCGGCATGCCTGTTGACAAATGCCACGATATCCTTAAATCTTGTCTTGCGATGTTCTTTCATTTGAATATCCAAAGCAATTCCTGGAAACTTCTCTCTATACCTGTATGGGGGTTTTGAAATGATGGTGCGCATGTTGCAGTCACTGTGGTGCGCAAATATAGTTCATTTTTTTATTGTGTCAGTTTGCTTCAATTTCTCCTTCTTAGGCTTACTCCTCTTTGGAATTTGTCTTCCAAAGCTTTAAGTGTTGGTTGGTTGGTTTTTACTTCTCCAAATGCAGTACTTGAAGTTAACTTACGTCCTAAGTGCTCGTTTAGATCACTCATTGATCCTCATGCTCCGTTTCCACAAACCTCTTCGATGGCTTCTCTATGTCCACATTCGGCGTTTTTTTTTTTTACTAGTGTAGAGGTTCTAATGAGGTTTTGGTTTTACTCGCCTGCTGTCCTTTCCTCGCCTCACGGTTCTGGCCCATGTGTCGTTCTAATCCACATCAAGTCCAATTGTGCAAAAAAATCCTTTTTTCCAGATTCCAATGGTCCACCAAGATACCAACTACAAAATGAGCTAGCCTAGTATCAATTCAAAAAGACACGCGTTGCACGGTAAGAAAACCATTTGCCTCCATGCACGCAGCTGATCCAAAAACGGAAGTGAAACGTATCCTCCAAGTGCCGCTCTTAAAGGCACAGCACGCAATTTCTACACTCACTCATCAAATCTATTAATGTGCACATATAATCTCTCCCATGTCAAACTTATTATTTATGATAACCATTCATTCATTCATTTTCTATACCGCTTATCCTCATTAGGGTCACGGGGATGCTGGAGCCTATCCCAGCAGACTTTTGGGCGAGAGGCGGGGTACACCCTGGACTGGTCGCCAGTCAATCGCAGGGCATTATGATAACCAAATATCCAAAAAATATTTGTCAACATAATAAATTAAGACATGCAAACTGTGGCAATTGGCCTCTACATACCCGGCCCTAATTGCTTTCTAATTAAGAAACAATTACAACTGCCAATACAATACAGTTGTATTGTTACAATAGTACACAAACTGGTACTATTAAAGCTGTACTAATAAAAGTAAAATAAGCTAATAATAGTCAACATTTCAATGATAGATTGATAAACTGTCACGTGTACAATTAAGTTAAATAATGTACAATAAAACTAAAATGATAGTTTACTATACTGTCATATAAGTGCACAATTAAGTTAACTAAAATAATGAAAATAAAAGTAGCCAATAGTTGAATGCTATATTGATAAACTGTCACATACATGTAAAATTAGTTTAAAGTTGTACAATAAAATTAAAATAAAGTAAAACTATTCAACATTTGAAAGCTAAAGTTAAAATAATTTCTGACTTTCTTAAAATGACCTTCCACTTCCCCAAAAGTATCCATCACAATCTATAATATTTGGCTTTGTTTCCACCAAGCAGTACAGTTCAGCATACTTCCCTTCTGTGTGTCACATGTTTGCACCCGGCATGCTCTGCAGTTGAGTAAACACACACGTTGGGAGCAACTAGAGTAAAATGCATGTGTCTCTTTTCCCAGCGCCTCAGGATGATGATCAAACCAGTAGTCCTGGTGAAGGCTCAGGAAAACGGGCCAGACCAGCCGGCCGAAGCCCAGAACCAGAACCCCGGAGTCACTGAGGAGGCATACATCTAGAATCTTCTGAGAGTGTCTCCATGTCTAGCGACCACTCGGACGTGAGCATTCACGCAGACGAGAAGTTTAAATCAAGGTTGGGAACGTCCACGTCTGCTTTCATTCACCTACCTCCTGGGGACACGTGAGACCAACCCGATCACATTTCCTCTTCTTCTTTCAGTTTATTCTTCTCATTTGTGTCATGCAGAGTTCTAAAGGTTTATGAGGAACCTACCCAGCCATGTGTTGTGTAATTATGCAAAAGAGAAACATGAAAATATATCTTCTGAATCAGTAGTGTTGCAGCTGCAGTTACTGTGCAAACACTGTTTTAATGCTTGCACACGAAGTCAAAACGTGAGATGCAGGAAGTGGGTGTGTTTAACCAGTGGGGTTAAAGCTCTATAGGTCAAGTGTGAGTTATTTATAGCCTCACCCATGTCTGGGGGCTTTACCTTGGAACAGCACAGTGACAAAAGCAAAAATAATAATAATAAAATAATCTACATATACACACACACATACAGAACTTCTGTAGGATATGTAGCAAAAGACTGTTAACTGTTGGCGATTTGTCTTGGGGTTTTTTTTCTCTGAAGAACAATAACATGTACAGTGTGTCGTCACAATCTTCTTTTGTAGAATAACTTTTAGATCGTTTTTGTATGATATTTGATCAATTTTAAAGAGGAGGACCAAACCGCATGCACCGTTGTTGGAACGTTTGGTGCAAAAGTAGGTTAAGCAGAGCGCAGGAAGTCGGTATTACAAGCACAACTACTACTACTAAGTCCCACTGTGAGAGCAATTAACTTCTTTTGGGCATGTAAACTAGTGCATATGATGGTTACCACTTTGTACAAATATAATATTTAGTAAGCCACTCCTCAGGAACAAAATGTAGACGTGACCAAATGCTGTCTGATACTGTTATGACACACTTACAACGGTTCGTGTTATATATTATAAAAAAAATAAAAAAAAACATACACTGTATTTCCACATATTGTGACTGCAAATAGTGTCTATTAGGGGAGAAACCTTTGTATTATTAATAAGCAATATTATCTCCTTCAATAAATAAATACAAATGAAGTTAAAGTTGACATAAAACTAGGAAGTGCAAAGAAACAACAAGAAGAGAGGCATGACTCGTTGCCTGTAACACAACATTGTGGGGTGACCACTTGTCACTCTATTGCATCCCCTGGAAAAAAATGCTGACTTGGCACAAAACAGGATCATCTTTAAAAATAGACCGCACGGGGACATCTCAACAAGCATTGGACTGGTTTTACTTGTTCGTACTCTTTCTTGCGTATTGGTTAATTTCATGCTACACTTGTATGACAATCTATCTGGCCACCTATCTCCCATTCAAAGGTTGAAAGGTAGTTCGAAGGTGCAAGGTTAGTTTTGGAAGGGGTTTAACTTGGATGAACTGTAATATATGTGTAAAATAAAAGTAAACATCGTAGGATAAAATGAAAATATGTAGGATATAATAACATTGAGTTATAGATAAGTAGATGTGACCGAATGCTCTCGAACACTATTACGACACGTACTACTAAAAACCTACACATGCTATACATCCTCAAAGGAAGCTGCTCAGCATTTGAATCCTGATTGCAGGTGTTCAAACTGTTGAAACTGTACAATACAACTAAAATAAAGCAAAAGTATTCTTCATTTGAATGATAGAACACTAGACGTGACCAAATGTAATGCTGTATTTGTTCATATAGTGACCGCAGAGCGAGTCTATTAGGGGAGAAACCTTTACCATAGTACTTTACTATCCGTCAATAAATACTGAGGACTGATTATAAAATATCCATCAAGTGAAATGGAGTTTAAATCGGGTTAAAAAGGCGAAATGCAAGGAAACGAAGCGACTTATCGGTCTATGCCAGTGGTTCTCAGTTCTTTTCTGCCACGCCCCCAATGGAGGGCTGAAATATTTTTGCCCCTTTAGTTGAGATGCTGATAATATATATTTATTAATCAGTACTGTACAGACTGAAATCGAAAGTGAAACCAGTTTTCCGGTGTTTGAGAAGCGGGAACGCTAATCATCTAAACAGACGCCGTCTTGTGAGACTTTTCATAATACGACACATTTCCTTCATCTGAGAGACCGTTTAGGCGCCCCGGTGGGTGCTGCTGTTTTGATGAGTAAAAACGATTTAATGCCTGCGTATAAAAAAACGACTACCGATTGAAGTCATCACAAGTATTCCTCTTCAATGGAGGACGCGCACACTCATTTGATGTTTCGGCATCTATTCGAGGAAATACCACAATCAAATCTAGGAGAAAAAAAACATGCTAACTCACAACACATCCAAATCTCGAGCGTGCGTGTGTGTTTGTGTTTTGCACGCCATTTCGTCCAGTTTACGTTGCATGAACGGTAACGGGAAGTGGGCTCGGTGGAAACCCCGGTGACCTTTTCACCGAATAAAAGGAAAACCTATGATTACATATCAAGTTTGCTAGGAGGTACGGAACACACCTGTAATGTTCTGAAAAGCAGTAATAATAATGAGATTTGCGTCTGTGGCAGCTACGTGCGACAGGAATCGGGAGTCTCTTTTGTTGATGTATTTTCTTTCAAGGTATGTAAATGAAAACGCTTGATGACAACAACAACATGAAAAGGGTTTGGTGCATTTTGTACAAAGTTAGTATACTGCAGTTTTCTCTCTCTCTCTCTTTAATGATGTTGTAGACTGGACTGTGTAATTAATGTAACTGTGAATGTTCGGGGCGGGGGTTCTGCTTTTTTTCGTCTAAATGTAGAAGAACAAGAGAAAAAAAAAGTTACAGTATACTGTTTTTTCCCGCAATAAGATTATCGTCTGGGAAACGAAAGCACATCTCTTTCCTTCTGTAAAAAAATCCTAACAGAATAGAGTCATAATAATATTATGAATCATAATGCAGATAATAATAATAATAATATAATAGAAATGTTTAGTCAGAGAATATTGTTTTGTATATTTTTAGCTGTTTCTTGGGCCTGATGTAAAATATTCTATGTAAAGAAAATATAATAAATGTCTTTAGATGTGTTCTATGAAAAAGCATGATTGCAATAAATGTTACCTGCAAAAATAAATAAAGATCTATAGATTATAATGTCTGTGTGGCGTCATTTTGATGTGCGCAAGACCAAAATGCTGTAGAATCTCGGTTCCCAAAACGAGTAGCAGTATCCTGAATGTCGTAAGGGGTAATCAATAACAAATGTAAAACAGCAGGACTACATTAAGGCCTAATTTGCATTTTGTTACTGCAGGGGTACACAATTTGTGCCAATGCTGTGCCAATGCCGTGCCAATGAGTATATTGGTTGTGTGTGTAAACTGTGCGAGGCTTCATGCCAGTACAGCACCAACATTTACGGGTTACGTTTCCACCACCTCTTGGAACAAGTGGGACACATTTCGTGTCAGTGCCCGCAATTTTTTACCACAAATTGTGTGCTAACTGCATGAACTGCTTTCAACCCTTTCAGGCGTGCCATCTTATTGACACACACCGCCACAGCACACCGCGGGACAATGCAGAGGCAGAATGTGTACCTATAAATGTAAACACCGCTTAAAGGGATAGGTGGG
>QODF01000279.1:1321807-1336351 GCA_024372805.1 Oostethus manadensis
CCAATTAACCTAACATGCATGTTTTTGGAATGTGGGAGGAAACCGGAGTACCCGGAGAAAACCCACACACGCACGGGGAGAACATGCAAACTCCACACAGAGATGCCCAACGGAGATTTGAACCCAGGTCTTCCAGATCTCCTGACTGTGTGGCCAATGTGCTAACCACTCATCCACCGTGCGGCCCGGAACAAAATATAATAATAATAATTCTTGAAATTATGTGTGGAAAATATGTTTGGCATTTTAGGGTTAAAAACACATTTTGATGAGATTAAAGTGAAAAAAAATGACTACTGTATTATAAAATATTTTTACAGTCGTTTTTGGGACGGAAACTCAGTTTCTTCCCCCCGATCTGACACTGCAGAAAAAACACTGCTGCCACAATTTAGCCCATCTCAGAACCAGAACAAAAATGACAAACACATTTTTTTGTTTTTGTTTTCAAAACAATTTGAAATGTAAAGAACTTTTTGGGAAGCTGACACTTCCCAAAAATGGTGAGTTGTTGAAATACCGCCCATCAAAAGTGCATCATTCATCACCATCACACCCATTTGGCATTGAAATTCGGGCCCGTGGGGGCAGGAATAAACCATATTTATGCTGCTTTATGGCGGCTACAGTTACTATGCAAATCAGCTGTTGATGACTGTGTGATTGCTCCTCCGTGCTGCTTCCCCTCTCATCCTCTCTCCATCCCTCTTTTCTCATAACCTGAGCTAGCCGTGCAGAACATGCCACAGTGCCTTCATGCTTCAATTTTAACTTTGCCGGGGGACATTCTGACGCAGGGGGTGTTGGGGGTCGGAAGTAATTAGGGAGATGTTTTTGTTGAGAGGCAGCTGCATATTAATGCGGGTTCTAGCACTCGACGTGGTGGCGTTGTACCGCCTACTGTCGCTGCATGTTAGGAGACAGATGTTCCTCAACACATCCTGCAAACCACCCTTGGCTTAAAGTGTGGTGTGGGACTTTTTAGTGATTTTCCGGACGTACGAACCATCTGCTTTTAGCTTCTTCTACTCAGATCTCCGCACCAGATCTCCAAGAAGCGCTATTGTCTGAGCATTTATTTAAGATGTGTAGCAAAGCCTACTTTGAGGCCGTATCGTGTCCATGAGGAAGGTGGTTTGTTCTTCATGATGTTATAAAAACACGGAACGACAAAAGTGACCAATTTTTCCTCAGATGATAGATTGTTTGGTGCTCAAAAATAGGCTCTAGCAACACATATTACTGTCACTGTTGATTATTAAGGGCTTTAATATGACAATTGGTCATGTTAGGATCCCCACTGCCGTTAAAGTTTCATTACATCTGTCAAGTCCCCCTGAGGTATGACTAGAAAGTGTTTGTGTTCTCTAAAGAGCAAAAAACTCAGCGGGGTTCATAAATCGCGCCTCTAAAGTCTGCTCTTTATAATCAGGACACCTTACTGATGACAAGGATGCTTCTTGTGCGAGCGCAGATTGAAGTGCTCCCCTATTTTCAGTCAGGCTACATCACACAGCAAGTATCCTTACATCCACTATACCAAGTCCTTGTGGGAAATATGATGAATAATTATGAATAAGATACATAAGCATAAGCCAGCTAACATTTGCATTTCTTTTTCACTGGAAATAACATTTGTGGCGCCCCCTATGGGTTGTGCTTTAAAACACACTCGCCACCAAACACACTCAAAATTAACCACGATGAGTACATTTCCATTCCATTCCATTTTCCTCCGCTTTTCCGGGTCCGGGGCGCGGGGACAGCAGTCCCAGTAGGGAAGTCCAGACTTCCCGGTCCCCAGCGACCTCTTCCAGCTCCATCGGGAGGACACCAAGGCGTTCCCAGGCCAGCTGTGAGACATAGTCCCTCCAGCGTGTCCTGGGTCTTCCCGGGGACCTTCTCCCGACTGGGCATGCCCGAAACACCTCACCAGGGAGGCGCCCGGGAGGCATCCGGACTAGATGCCCGAGCCACCTCAACTGGCTCCTCTCGATGTGAAGGAGCAGCGGCTCTACTCTGAGCTCCTCCCGGATGGCCGAGCTCCTCACCCTATCTCTTAGGGTGAGTCCAGCCACCCTACGGAGGAAACTCATTTCCGCCGCTTGTATCCGCGATCTCATTCTTTCGGTCATGACCCATAACTCATGACCATAGGTGAGGGTGGGAACGATCGATCGGTAAACAGAGAGCTTTGCCTTCCGGCTCAGCTCTCTCTTCACCACGACGGTCCGGTACAGCAACCGCATTACTGCAGAAGCTGCACCGATCCGTCTGTCGATCTCACGCTCCAACCTTCCCTCACTCGTGAACAAAAACCCGAGATACTTGAACTCCTGCACCTGAGGCAAGACCTCACTCCCGACCCGGAGGGTACAGTCCACCCGTTTCCGACTGAGAACCATGGCCTCGGATTTGGAGGTGCTGAGTCTCATCCCAGAAGCTTCACGCTCAGCTGCAAACCGTTCCAGTAAACGCTGAAGGTCACAGCCTGATGAGGCCATAAGGACCACATCATCTGCAAATAGCAGAGACGAGATCTTAAGGTCACCAAGCTGGACTCCCTTGACTCCCCAACACCTTGACTGCGCCTAGAAATTCTGTACTCCTAGAAATTCTACTCCTGGACAGAATTTCTAGGACTACATTTCCGCAAAATACAATTCAGTCAAGAATTCAAACACGCTCTTTTGATTGAGCGTTGCTCAGTTTGTTTACTTTCTCTGTTTCCTGCTCTTATTTTGCTATGCTTTCTGTTTTGGCCTGTCTTGTTTTTCGCTTTACGGTGCTGCTCCCAGGCACCTGCACCTACTTTTGCGTTTGATTATTTAGCAGAGCCTGTGGTGTCGGTCTGGCGTTGGAGCGTTATGCTTGTTAGCATGCTTCCCTCGCCTTATCCCTGCTCTCTTCATTAAATTCATATTTTTACCTGCATTGGGTCCTGCGCTCTGCATTCTGAAGATGTCGCAACATTACACCATGCCTCGCCATGCCTTGCTGTAACATTATTATTATTTGCAATATTATTATTATCATACCATGCTATTTTAAACCTTGATTTTACATGTTTGTTACCTAGATTACTTCTTCCTCTTCAATTGGAAACACACAGAGTGTTGGACCACATCCAACTTTAAGCCTTCAAACTCAAAATAATAAATGGATGGGAGCGTCAGGACAAAATATAAAGTTATTATAGCAATCCTAAACTTATGCGGATATGCATGTTTGTGTTCTGGTTGTCTGACTTTTTTGTTTTTTTTTACTTTTTCCGTGAACGAACCAGGAATGTGGGGCGTGTCGTTTAGGTGTCAGTTGAAGGAGCCGCTGTTGTGCTGGTGTGCGTGCTTGTGCGCCATTCTTTCTTAAATCATCAGTAAAAAGCTCGTTGATCTAACACTTCCTTGTGGCTTTAATAGCAACTGTGCAGACCTAACAGTATGTAGGATATTGATTCACTTTAAACTCTATGTGCACATGAAATTTCATTCCTATATGATGGTGGTGCAAAAGAACTTCTTTAATACTTGGGGTAGAGAAGTGCATGAGATTTCAAATTAAAGTTTGCCATGTTTTATCAGATAGAATTAATAACAGACTTGATTTAATTCAACCTGTTAATTCAAGTATGGTTGCACTTTATCCAAATAAAAAGTGGATGAATTGTTGTTTAGTTCATATCCATGATTAATAAATTTTTTCTCCTCTCCTCACTTGGCTTTAGTTGGTGTCGTCAGGAAAGAGTAAGCACTTTCTGCCTGACCCGCAGGTCACGCCTTACATGTAAAATGAATTTCAAATAGAAGCAGCACGTGGTCCACGGAGAAACTCTGACTCACCACGTTTTCAGTTTTGAATATTATCTGACCTGATCAGCAAAGAGACAGTGGAAAGAAGGCATGGAATGTGACAAAGACCCGCACAGCCAACCAACGCTACCCCCCCCCCCGGACGCGTCATGCTGTATGCAAGCTGCTCTAAACTCGCTTTACGGTTCCGACAAAAGTTTTGCGTGCCTGCGAGAAACAAAGAGGGGTAATGAGTTAACTGCAACATGCAATCCTTTCAGTGAGCCTTGCCTTGCCTCAGGCCTTGGGAGGTCGCTTGTGCACACATCGTGATTGACTTCACGCATTGTGTATCGCCATTGCATTCCGTTTAGTTCGTCTGTTTGTGCATAATGAAAAAGGGAGGAGTTCATAACTTGTTGTTACCCAAGGGTATTGAAACAAATCAGGTTTTTTTTACCAAAAGTGAGGTCTGGAAAGCTTTATCATGAGGTAAAAAATACACTTTTACGTCCTTGTGCAGATCAAGACTTATTACCACCAAAAGATTGTTTCAGACAAACTACAAATACAGAAATTCTATTCAAAAGTGAAAACGTTTGAAAAAGTTTGTATGCACTTTCCGTGGACCGACAAGCACGTGTAGATTAATTAAACAACATGGTCGCCATCAAGCACAACATCTACAGGGGACTGGGGCCGGACTTAGTAACTAGTTGTCCATAAGCCATTGATTATTTGTCTAATGATTATCTGTATTTGTATGCTTGCTTGTCTTCCAAAGCACTTTGAAGGCAACCCATTGGGGGCACCAGGGCATCAATAAGTTCCCCAGAAGTTGTTTCTTCTGTGATGAAATACGCTGTGATGATAGCTGAGATAGCTTCGGTGCCTTCACGAAATGCAGCCGTGTTTTGTTCTTCCACAGATGGAAGGCTGCAGCTTTGTGATGCAGAGCAGGCATCATGGATCAGCAGTTCCTAACGCTCCCGGGCCTTGTGCTTTTTCTCTTAGCGCCACTCAAGGCATTCACTAACTTTATGAAAGAGGCCATGGATTAATTCCTCCAAGCCAGCCAGCCAGACCACCCTCCACCCCCCAGGTGCCCACTGCTCTATAAAAATGCTCCCGAGTGAATAGTATCGAGAAATTTTCTTTTCAGATACTCGACGCTGCCAGATCTCCCTGCTGTGTATGCCTCAGCTCACAGAAAGCCTGCAGAGAACCTTGCAGTGGGACATAGTAATACACAGATGAGCTTGTGTACGCACAATATTGCCATTACCATTCCATAGGACTGGACAGCTTGCTCACGGTGCAACAAAACAAAATCACAACACATCAATAGCAAGTTTACGCGTCACATAAATCAACTACTACTACTACGTGAATGATAAACAACAACTAATCACTAAACATAAGACATACTTAAAACCGATACCTCCAAACGCCCACAAGGCATGCTGGGCAGTCTGCAGCAAGAATATGAAGTATGAACAATAACGTTAACTCCTTCTTGTTTGCTTATCTGATGACTTCTCAAACATATTTTGCAATCAAAAATGCAACAAAATGTTTGAAGAAAAGGTACCACAAGTTACCCAGCATGCCTTGCGTTGGGAATATGTGAGTGTTTTTTAGTGCATGGGTATTGTGTGTAAATATTGATTTGTATGCCCACATGGTGCAGTAGGGAAGTTATTTTGTGCATTGTGTGTATTGACGTGTTGTGTCGTTTGGTTTTGTACAAACTAGAGGTTGCGTCTGACTATTTTGGTGACTCTAGTCAAAGATCCTTTATCTGACAATACCACTCTGCTATTTTGAAGGATCTGCTACAAAAAACGTAGTTACAGATGCTGTGTATGACAAGACCACTGTGGATTTTAATGGTCTGTTGCAAAACTGCTGGTCAGAGATTCTTGGAATGACAGCACCACTTTGCTATTTTTAAGGAACTACTGCAAAAAAAAAAAAGCAGATCTTCTGTATCTCAGGACCCCTCTGTTGTTTTTAAAAACCTTCTACATGAGGCTTATCCTCATTAGGGTCGCGGGTATGCTAGAGCCTATCCCAGCTGGCTTTGGGAAAAATGCGGGGTACACCCTGGACTGGTCGCCAGCCAATCGCAGGGCACATATAGACAAACAAACACTCACATTCATATCGATGGACAATTTAGAGTCGCCAACTAACCTAACATGCATGTTGGGTTATACTGTATGTTATATGTTAGGAATATAGTAATTTATTTTATTTAGTAAGATTGTGAAAAACTAGGAGTGGAGCAAATTTAAATTCAATTAGGTCATCAGCTCTTGCCTTTGTGCTTTCCAGCGTAATATCAGCATTTGGGAGCAAATATGAGATGAAAGAAAATTGGTTAAAAAAAATACACTGTAGTAGTCTGTGCAGCATGTGAGAAAAAAGAAGGTGCGTTCAAGGACCGTCAAACAGTGGTATATTATTTTTTAATAAAGGGCAGACGTTATTGAATTACAGGGAAAATTGCTTAGTTACATAGCTCAATTATAGAAGAAAAAGACAATACACTCTTCTATAAAAAAAAATGCAATGCGATATGAATAAAATAATAAATAATATTATTTTGCATTATATATTCATATAAGTATAAAATTAAAATAAGCGTAATTGGATTTTTGCTGCTCGTTTGTTCTAATTTCACATTTCTACTGCTACTTTCAGAACATAGCTAACGTTGATAAAGCTGACAGCCGGTTCTATGCAAATGCATGCTCTACTCGATACCACCTCCACCGCCTGCACAATCAGCGAGTAAGCTGGACAATTGCTCTGATATGCTGCTTTAGCATTTGAAAATGGGGGTTGGGTGTGGTGGTGTTCCAGTCAAACCCACTAGCATCTGTGATGTGAAGATGGATGTGCATGGGTGTACATTCATCATACCCGTTTTGGTGGTCTCTGGGAAGAAAGATCAGCTCATTCTTGGAGCAAACACCATCATGCACCTACTAAGGCCGTGTAAACAATCCCCGAACACCCCACTTCTGGCTGGTCCACAAGTGCACCTGAAATAATGCACATCTTCAACATCTTAGCACCATCAACAAGAAGTTCATTGTGGGATCACAAAGGATTTTCTTGAATGCATTCACTTTGCCAACGAGTGACATTTCAGGCGTCCATACAATCGTATCAAAGAGGAAACTCAGACAATTTCTTACAGAGATGTTCAAAAGTGAATGGGCATTCCCATCAGTGCTTGACTGGAAGACGAATGGCGATCTCAGGATAAGTGTGGTTTGCAGATTGTCAATCAAGGATGCCCCATCATTGCGACTGACCGGCAGAACCCCTAAATAAGCTCACATCCCCTAAAGTGCCTTTTTTGTGCTCTTTGGAGGCGGGCCTTCCGGAGCCTTAAAAGTTTGTTTACTTCTGCGCCAGTGTTGGTACACCCTAACCCGTCCCTTCCCTTTTTTGTTGAGGTGGACGCGTCTGACTCCGGGGTCGGAGCCGTGCTCTCCCAGCGTACCAGCTCTGATCAGAAACTGCACCCCTGTGACTTTTTTTCTCGACGCCTGTCTTCAGCCAAAAGGAACTATGACATTGGTAACCGGGAGCTGTTGGCAGTTATACTGGCGCTTCAGGAATGGAGGCATTGGTTGGAGGGCTCCATGCACCTCCTCTACACAGACCACAGGAATTTGTCCTACCTTTGCACCGCCCAATGCTTGAATCTTCACCAGTCGCGGTGGGCCCTCGTCCTAACCAGGTTTGATTTTTGCATCACCTTTTGCCCTGGTTCAAGCAATGGGAAGCCCGATGCTCTGTCCAGAATGTTGCTCGTGCGGTGGAGGACTCCTCCCCTGAGACCATCCTTCCCCAGATACTGGGGGCCATGCAATGGGAAGTCGAGAGGCGTGTGAAGGAAACTACCAAGGATTCCACCCCCCTTCAGGCTGCCTCCCGGACCGCCTGTTTGTTCCGAACGCACTTCGTACGGAGGTTTTGGTGTGGGCTCATTCATCCAAGATTTCCTGTCATCCAGGACCAAGACGGACTGCTTTCCTCCTCACCCAGCGTTTTTGGTGGCCCACCCTCCATGGAGACATGAAGCGTTTTGTCGTGGCCTGTTCCATTTGTGCCAGGTGCAAGTCGTCGCACCAGGCTCCTGCAGGACTGCTTCGCCCCCTGCCCATCCCCGCTCGTCCTTGGACCCATGTTTCTTTGGACTTTGTGACCGGCTTGCCCTATTCCAGAGGTTTCACAGTCATCCTCACCATAGTGGATAGGTTTTCCAAATGTGGGCACTTTGTCCCTCTTCACAAGCTCTTCTCTGCACTGGAGACCGCTCAGTTATTGGTGCAACACGTAGTCTGCCTTCACGGAATTCCCCAGGGCGTAGTGTCCAATAGAGGCCCTTAATTTTCTGCTGCCACATGGAGGGCATTTGTAAGTCCCTGGGAGCTACAGCCAGTTTGTCTTTGGGCTACCACACGCAGTCTAATGGACAGTCGGAGCGGGCCAACCAAGATTTGGGGACTGCCTTGAGGTGTGTGTGTGTCACCAGCATCGTCTTGGTCCATCTATCTTCCCTGGGTGGACTACGCCCACAACACCCTCGTCTACTCGTTGACAGACCTGTCCCCCTTTCACAGCTTCCGGCCTCCCAATTTTCCCTCCCAGGAAGCTGATTGCACAGTCCGCTCAGTGGCCGCGTACCTTTGCCAGATCCACCACTTTTGGCGCAATACCAGAGCCGCTCTAGCTCGTACTGCCAGACGCAACCAAAGAATCGGTGACCGTCACCGCAGGCCGGCCCCCGAGTACAAGCCCGGTCAGAGGGTATGGTTGTGGTCCCTGTGGTTCCTGGGGGCGACTCTAGAAAACTGGCACCTAGATTCATCGGCCCTTTTGAGGTGGAGCGGATGGTCTCTCCAATGACGGCACGGCTGAAACTCCCTGCTTCCCTTAAACGTCATCCTGTGTTTCACGTGTCCCGACTCAAGCCAGTGGTGTACCAAGTCCTTACTCTGCCTGCAGCGCGTCCCTGAAGTTCTTCAAGTTAGTACTTGAAGTAATCAAGTAACAAAACACAAAAGTTATCATACTCTCCTCTGTTGGTCTGGCTGCTCATGTTTTGCACCCTTCCTGATCCAAAAAAACGGATATCTGGTCAAATCGGTTTGTTGTTAACATCTCAACCTCCTACACTATACCAGAACAAGGACAAGTCACATCTGGCACCTTCTCCACTCAACAGCAAAGTTAGATCACCACCGGCTCCATGCCAAACCAGGTCACCTGGGTCAAATGTTCCATGGCAGCCCAAGTTCCAGTTGCTTCCAGTACCTGCTCACAGGCAGACTAAGGTTGCCAATTGCCTCCTTTGCCCACTCCTTAGCAAACCAAGGTCCGGCATGAGATGGACAATCCTGCACTATTCACGTGTGACACGAGTGCGCTGACTTGCTGTAGAATTTTATATTGAAAATGTACCTCTCTCTCCTTGCTCGGTACAAAACAAGAATTGTATTTTATGACAATGGCGTGATTATTTGCCAAATTATGCTGCTAAATTTGACCCCTGGGTTTATTTTGCCTTGTGCATAATTGGGCTTTTTTTCTCCCTACGTTGCGTTGCACAAACATGCTGTAGGCTTGAGGCTGTCAAGGCTGATTTCAAGTTACACAGCATGCAAATACGCGTAGGCTTGCGTACATTTTTTCTATCTTGAACAGTTTTGTGCCTCCTCTAGTCTTGGTCTGTGCATGACAAATAAGCTGCACCTACTCCCTATGCCATGCATTCCCTGTTTAGCGTGTGACATTCCCAGGCGGAACGGTTTGGGATCCTTGGTTGTCATGGAATGTCTTGCCATGTTTATGTAGCCCACGGCTTGCTCCCCCCCCAACCCTCTTCCAACCTTCCTTTCTGTCTGTCTACATCACTCTGCTGACTTCTTTGCCTTTCTCCCCTTTCTTCCCACTCCGGGCTTGGCTGGGAAAAATAGGAGGTGTTTAAACACATTATGCCTTCCTGCTCACTAAAAACTACATCTGTCAGTGCCACAGCGCTTGTTTGCTTTGGCTAATGTGCCATTGTCTTTTGTGGCTGCCTGGAGATATGCCTGCCCCGCTGAAAAAAAAAGGGGGTGGGGGGTTGAGGTCGGCGAGGAGATGAGAATTTCATGCCATGTGCAAATGAAGGAGTGTGTTGTTGCAGCATGTGACAAATGCGCTGGCCTGTGTGATTCATTGTGCCATTAGCAGATGCAACGCTTCCACGCTATTTGGATCACGATCTCTTTACAGTTTTTGAGACCTAAAGTGTTTAGCGTGACATATTTTGACGATTAGAAATGTTCAATAACGTAATGAAGGTTTTATAATCATTAGGCAAATGGTCTATGACTTTTATGGATTATTGCATGCTAAAACATTTTGCTGGATGGCAGCCATGTTTTTCATATGACATGTATGAAATCCATGGCACCCATTATAGGCCAAAATGCTTTGGGATACATGCTGGCACACAGTTATGGACAGTTGCTTGCTCAATTCTGCCTGTGCCACTACTTTTTTGGGGGGGCAGGGTATTTCCGAGAAGAAACATAGAAGAGAACTGAAACGAATCCATCACAACCCACTAGTATTGACCCAATACTGATAGTACCCTTGTATCAATCAGCCCACCTGTATTGGTCAAGCCTGTTTCTAGTGAATGTTGGCCTCCGCCGAGGTTGTTCATAATCTTCATGGACAGAATTTCTAGTCCATTTTGCAGACCTTTGGATCTAGTCTCTGCTATTTGCAGACAAAGTGGTCCTGATGGCCCCATCAAGCTGTGACCTTCACGGTTTACTGGGGCACTTTTCCGCAAGTGTAAAGATTCACGGACGACACTCAGGACCTCCAAATCCGAGGCCATGGTTCTCAGTCTGAAAAGGGTGGATTGCATCCTCCCAATTTTTAGGACTTGATGTTCTTGGCTTTGGACCCAACTCGGATTTGAGCTAATTGACTTGAAATGACTGGTTTTTGGCCTGACGCTTGGACGTAGTTTGCAAATATCCAACATATACATGTATGACTTTAACAAGTCGGCTTTCGGCAGCTTTATTTTACGCATGCGCTCACTTTGGCACAATCTGGCAGAACACAACACGGATAAACCGGAAAGAAGAATCAAAGATTTGGTGAAGGTGTGTTTGTTTCCAAACAGTGCCCGTAACACGGAAGTCAAAGGAGCTTCCTCCGTCGCGTGGCTGGACTCACCAAGGACAAATTGTGTCCTTGTTGTCAATATTTACAGTGTGCACCACTGATATCTAGAATTACCCTAATCCTCTTGGGCATGGAATTGACCAGGGGAGTGTTGCGCAAAACTAGGATAAAGGATTAAGCCGGGATATCTTGGTTAAAGGGTGAGGAGCTCGGCCATCCGGGCGGGGCTCAGAGCAAAGTCGCTGCTCCTTCGCATCAAGAGCAGTTGAGGAGCCACTTGCGGTGGCTCGGGCATGTAGTACAAATTCTTCTCGAACACTTTCCAGGTGAGGTGTCCCGGGCATGCCCAACCGGCAGAAGACCTCGGGGAAGACCTAGGACATGCTGGAAGGATTACGTCACCAGACGCGGATGAGCGGGGGAAAATGGACGGATGACTTTCTTACAGCTATCCGATATACTGTCTCCTTTTTATACCATGCCAATATCAGCCGATGGTGTCGGCTAAAGGATTGATTTCCGTCTTACTGCATAAAGTGTGTGACAGAACCAATTCGGTACGGTTGGGAAGCAAAATGACAGAGACAGATTACAGAATTAAAGTGTGCCGCATTTACTTTCTAACTCTTTTCTCATGGTAAACGGCACCCCCTCACCACCCCATGTTGGCTAGAGAGATAAAGTAGTGGGAAACAGTGATCTGAGCTGGAGTGTGGAGAGATGGACCAGACTGTTAATGGCGGCCTGTGAATTAAGAGTCGGTTCTTCCAGTTTACCATCTGAATGATGGAGAGGCTTGGGAAGGTGGGCGAGCTGCGCGGGCACAAAGAGACGCTTCACACAACGCGCTGTGGTCAGCATCTACGGGTCCAAATATTTGTCCGCAGACAGAAAAAGATGTGCAATTAAAACGGTGCGACATCCCAAACGAAGGGGGTTGAATGGTGACTGTGTTGCAACGTAGACTCATCAAGTACGACGAGATGCTTACAACTGACCTCTGACAAAATCTTGTACAAAACGCCAAATTCCAGGAGGAAAATTATTGATCACAAAGAGGAATCGGCTTGAGGGTTTTTGTCCTTATCGATCTGTCTATTGCTATCTTGAGCAACTGGAAGAATGTGAAAGCTAGAGTGGTCGAAACACAAAAAACATCAACCAAAATGTGTTTGCAACAGCACTGGTGGACTCGTCATGTAATTGTCCGTAAATACTAAAGTATTTGTCTGTGTAATATCTGTATCAGGCATCTAATATTAGATATTGACTTGCTGTATGTCGTTTTGTGTGTCACGGTTGGCAATTTGTCCAACTAATAAGCTCAAGATCACAGCAGGTTTTGCATAGATGAGATTTCAAAATTTCAGATAGGTCCAAAATGAGCTGGAGGTTTTGAACACAAGGTTCTTGCAGATGCACGCACAGTTTACTTGAGGATAGCGTCTTCTGTAGAAGGGTATTTTCAGAACAGACTTAGCCAACGAACCTGCTAAAGCCGTTTAGAGGTACGATACGCCTGAAAGATTCTGGCGCTAGGAAACCTTCAGGTCTGTGATGTAATCAGTGTATTTGAATGAGAGCGTCCTCAAGGCTTTTTTTTTTTTGTCCTTCAGAGTCTGATGCCAGCGCTGATGCGGAGGACTATTTCCCAAAAAGAAAAGAAAAAAGAAAAAAACATGTGCCAGGAGCTGTAGGAAGCGAGGCTGCTGCCGGCAGCACTCGGGGTCCTCATCAAGGCTCAGACCCTCAATTCTTCTGGTCACCTCTTGCCTGATTGGATCAGCTGCGACAACCTCACTTGCACTCTTTTCAGTGTTTGTGAAAATCACATACCTAATACCAAAGTCAAGCGGGTACTGCCCATGGACTACTCAAACTAAAATATAATATATAAACGTTTTTAGGGCACCCAAACACTCTGTTATTATAAATTATTACAATTGTATTTACTACTAATAATTTCTTGTCAGATAGTTTTACTACAGTTTAACATTTAGTTTTCAAATAATATAAATAATTGAAAGATTATTTACATGTTTTAATTTAAATTCTCATTTATTTGTATTTTTTGACAATTTTTGCACTTTTTATTAGTACGGTACCATTTAAAATGCCTACAGATATACATTATTATTAGTGGTAGTAAAGATATAATTGAGTACAATTTTTGAGTATTTGAGTACAAGAATCCATACATCCATTCATTTTCTATACCGCTTATCCTCATTAGGGTCGCGGGTATGCTGGAGCCCATCCCAGCTGACTTTGGGCAGGAGGCGTGGTACACCCTGGACTGGTCGGAGTACAATAATAATAATAATAATCCATCTATCTATCCATCCATCCATCTCCTATACCGCTTATCCTCACTAGGGTTGTTGGGTTATGCTGGAGCCTATCCCAGCTGACTTTGGGCTAGAGGCGGGGTACACCCAGGACAATCGCCAGTCAATCTCAGGGCACATACTGTGTAGACAAATAACCATTAATACTCACATTCATACCTATGGAAAATTGAAGGTCGCCAATTAACCCAACATGCATGTTTTTGGAATGTGGGCGGAAACAGGAGAGACCGGAGAAAACCCATGCATGCACAGGAAGAACATACAAAATCCACGAAGACATGCCCAACGGAGATTCAAACACAGGTCTTCCAGATTCCCTGACTGTGTGGCCAGCCATGCAATAATAATAATAATAATAATTTAAATAACAATAATAATTTTGTTATTTACTGTCTTAGAATAAATCATCAACGATTATGACCTCATGTTGATGCATGATAATAACACAACCCAATGTTGTAGGGGTCGGTACACAATTCCTGGAAGATGAAAACACCCTAGCTCCTGCAAGGCCAGAATACTGGCCAGACATGTCACATTTTGGAGTGGCCTTTTATTGTGGCCAGTCTAAGGCACACTCAGTAATCATGCTGGTCTAATTAGATCTTGACCTTTTCAGTTTGTACCAAAAAATTGAGAAAATAAACAGATCGATCCACAGTTTATAGTATTCCAACCAACCCTGTGAAGTTTTTGCACTTTCTTGCTAATTCCCCAAACAAACCGTGATAGCCGTTAGCATGCTAAATGTGAGGTGATCCAGTGACTGAAGCCAGGTCTATGAGTGGAAAGCCATCAAGACATGGGGTCCATTATACCATCAAAAAAGTCAACACTCCAGGGTCCCAGATACATGGCCCTTTTCCCTTCAGCAGCCTCCATGACGGATTGCATGTACATACGGTATGTACTGTGCAGTATGCAGCACTGTGGTACTGCAGTAATACAACAGTGTAAAAACTTTCAAATCTCACGCGTGTCCGTGTGAGTTGTGATCTTCAAACAAGGTCTGCTGCCTGAACAGATTAAGGCTCCAGTGGAGCCTTGATGAGCCAGACTGGCTCTGACTCATAGAGAAAGTGGAGAACATGACCCGCAGTCTCATTTCTAACCTGGCTGTTTAACACAAACCAAACAAAATACAGCCCCCAGAGAAAAGTGGCATTTTTGCACGTTTTGTGGTCCGTCCGGGG
>QODF01000279.1:1338296-1350727 GCA_024372805.1 Oostethus manadensis
CTCAGCCCCAGGGCAGCTGTGGCTGCATAGCGGCTCACCATCACCAAGTGTGGTGTGAATGAATAATGATGACCTCGATGTAAGCGCTGACCTGTATATTAACCAGCTACAACGACATTGTCATTGCTATTGCTATTGACGTTGTTATGCCATAGAACTACTTTACTGGCGTAGTGACACCTCGCCACACCACATTGGCTAGCGACCAGCCTCACCACACACTCACAACGCTTCAGGCCACTACCGAAAGGCCGTAACAATACAGACATACATACCGGAGCTGCAGCCACTGCTACTGTGTTTTTAGTTTTGAGTTGGGAAAAGTTAACACTACTAGCGTTCGTTTGTGTGTTTACGTTGTGCAAAAGTTCAATTCATTCCGACTAAGTGTTTAATAACAGCGCCACCATGTGGTGTATTGGTCAGAAAAATAATAGTGCAGGCAAGACGGTAGGGGTGAATGTTTCGCCAACGTTTTGTGCAGCGGTCCAAGAGTTGGAGTTCCAGTTTTGCCGTTTCGTTTTTCTTGTAGGACATTGGATTAATTATAAACATTGAGCTCAGGCCCTCACAGGCGTAAAGATACCTCAGCGTTTTACGAGTTGAAAAGCAAAGCAGCAATTAATCTGTCACTTTCACACTCAGAAAAAGAGTCCTCTGCGAATATGAGGATGCGGGGTCAGTGGGAACACACACACACACACACACCAATCACTGTACAAGCACAATAACGTTACCTTCAGCGTTTTGTAATGTGTGTTTTTGTAGAAGAGGAAGTGCCAGTTGGGGGGACTCCCCAGGTGCCAGTGGAGCTCCTTGTGGTTTTTAGCAGGTCTCTAGCTCCCCCGCCACCCCTCTTAGCCTCTATGAATAACGGTAGACCACCATAAAAGTAGGTCACCAATAGCAGTGTTATTACCGTATTATAATAGATGTGAATAAACGGCCATTTATTTGAGCACATTGGGATTCTGTTGGAAATACAAAGTAACCATGAAGTTTTGCATTGCCAGGTATACGGCACAATATTTAATTTCATTAGATTAAATATATTTGTTAATAAAGTAGAATATAGTAAGACTTACTATGGTCAGTTATGTTGTAATAACATATATAATGATGTAAATGTATCTTTTTGTCCATGTCGACATTGGTATTAATTAAAGTTGGTTATGTTATACCCTAAAATTAACATTGATACACAGTTTATTTGTAAAAATAACCATTTTTACAGATGGATTTCCTAAGACCAAAAGGTCACTGTGCAATAAATTAAATGAGAGTAAACAAAAACTATTTCAATTAGAATTAGAAAAAATAGAACAGTCAAAGAGTACATTGAAAATAGTAAATTGAAACAAAAAAACATTTTATATAGGTTTTGGGGTGATTTACAGGTGCCATTTTTTATTTTTAAAGTTTATTTAATCAATTGCTGTCGATAAATGTACACTAATATTATTTAATATTAATATTCATACAATATTTTATCTTAGTGTTTGGTTGAATACTACTTGTTGTATTTATTTTACTAAAGTGTACTCTTTAAATGTGACTTTATACAGATTTATTGTATTTACACAAACAAATAATTCGGGTAAAGATTTTGCTGTAATCTGCTTTTTCTCTCCAGACCACCAGGGGGCAGCACATCACCTGACAGGGTGGCGTGTGCAGTTACACAAAAGCAGGAAATGCAAAGCTTTCTAACCATGTCAGTGGAGACAACGGTTGGCTGGTGAACAATGGAATTCATTTGCTGATCCAGAATTATGAAAATGTTAAAATATGAGTTGTACCTTTTGAATTGTGCCAATTTTTGTAGTTTTTTGTAGAATGTATTTTGTAGCATTTTCGGAAATAAACTGGGAATTTTGTCTTCCCAAGTAGTGCAATCAGATGAACCCGTTTTGCTGTAAGATGTTTCTAAAGAGCACTTCTTTTGCAAATTTAGGTCAGAATGGTCCTGAATGAAAAATATCTTTATCTATTTTTTGCTTCCTCAACGCCCTCAATATCCTTCCATCCTCATCTCAAGGTCAAAAACACATTAAGATCATCTGGTCTCCATCCTCCTCCTCATTGTTATGATAAGGAGTCAGTCTAAAAATGTGCTGAGCGCCGTAGACTGACTTCCACTGTGACGGCACCGCTGTGGAGGTGGAGCAAAGACGTTCAAAAAAAAAGTAATAATTGAGTGCTTTGCAAGGACAGATCAGAGCTCAAAGGGGTGCACAACAACAACGCAGTAAATCATGCTGCCAAATTTGGGGAAGAAAAGATGAATTTGAAGGCATGGTAAGGATCAGTGGCTCTGATGGTCGGACGGAAAAAGCGAGTGTGTGCGCAGAGGAAAAACATGGACATATTGTGTGTGTGTAGTGGATGAAGGTCATCTGGCACATTTTGGTTGGAGAATCTCCTCAAAACACTTCAAATGCATATGTATATATCACCATATATGATGTATATATCACCATATATGATGTATATATCACCATATATGATGTACTGTATATATCACCATATATGATGTACTGTATATATCACCATATATGATGTATATACCACCATATATGAAGTATATATCACCATATATGATGTATATATCCCCATATATGATGTATATATCACCATATATGATGTATATATCACCATATATGATGTATACAACACCATATATGATGTATATATAACCATATATGATGTATATATCACCATATATGATGTATATATCACCATATATGATGTACTGTATATATCACCATATATGATGTACTGTATATATCACCATATATGATGTATATATCACCATATATGATGTACTGTATATATCACCATATATGATGTATATATCACCATATATGATGTACTGTATATATCACCATATATGATGTATATATCACCATATATGATGTACTGTATATATCACCATATATGATGTATATATCACCATATATGATGTACTGTATATATCACCATATATGATGTATATATCACCATATATGATGTACTGTATATATCACCATATATGATGTATATATCACCATATATGATGTACTGTATATATCACCATATATGATGTATATATCACCATATATGATGTACTGTATATATCACCAGCCCTGCGATTGACTGGCGACCAGTCCAGGGTGTACCCCGCCTCTCGCCCAAAGTCTGCTGGGATAGGCTCCAGCATCCCCGCGACCCTAATGAGGATAAGCGGTATAGAAAATGAACGAATGAATGAATATATATCACCAACACATCAAACTACATCATGATTGACATTTTACAATAGTTACATTTATTTATGAAATGTTATTCAGGTATCTTCCCCTAACATTACCATTCCATCAAAGTAGTTGTATTTAAATATAACCAAAACTATACTACTATAGGATTCCTGGTATTATATTGCAGTTATTGTCATTTATGCAGTGGTACCTCGGCATATGAGTGTCCCAAGTTGTCTTTTGGCTGATTTTGGTCGTTACCACACAGAGACCGGCCTTCAGTTATCAGGGACGCCATCTCAACATAGCCGTTTGACACCCATGCACAACCTCAAGATCTATTGTTCCTTTGAAGGAAAAGGAACCCAAAATCCCTTTGGCACCCTTCCACTGTGCCTTGTGGAAAACATCTCCTTGTCACGCCAGTAACGCTGGAAGTCATCAGGACATCATTTGCCTTTGAGAATAAGGAGTGAGAATATTTGAGAGAAAATGACATTGAATCCACATTTCAAGATTTGGGATTTTTAACTGACAGCCTACTTTCACCAATTGCTTACTCCATTTTTTTCTCTCATTCCTATTTTTTCCTTTTCTATTTTGAAACTCTACTTTCGATCCAAAAGTGCAAAATGTAATGTTTTGCTGTTTTTCTACTGGTTTTAAAACGTTAGCATTCAGAAGTTGCCTGTATGATGCATGTATGAGATTTACTTATCGCTTCAATGGCGTATTTCCTGTTAGTATGGCAACATTCACACTGCATTCACACTCAAGTGGGGTTTTTATGGTATTATACTGTGTATTGAATTACCCTGACATAAACAAAAGCTCAAATGAGCAAAAAAAAATTGGAATTGACCTGCAGTGTAAATATGGTCTATGAGTACGAGTGTAAAGGTGACTGTAGGGCTGCTATTTTATGTCTAGAGGGCTCCAATATTAAAAACCTTATTTATAAGGTTGTAAACAGGTTTTCTATGCTGTAGCTTTTCTATGTATGATTGAATTGGTACAGAAATAATAAATATGGTGGGGGGGCATTCAATTAAAAACTTCATTAGTCCAGACAGTGCATCATATGCTTATTTAAAATATTTTGTGTTATACTTTGTCTTGCACGGTGGTCGAGTGGTTAGCATGGTGGCCACACGGTCAGGAGATCTGCAAGACCTGCATTCGAATCTCCGCTTGGGCATCTCTGTATGGGGTTTGCATGTTCTCCCCGTGCGTGGGTGGGTCTCCTCCGGGTTCTCCGGTTTCCTCCAAAAACATTGCTTGTTAGGTTAATTGGTGACTCTAAAAATTATCTATATGTCTGAATGTGAGTGTGAATGATTGTTTGTTTACCCCGCCTCGCGCTCAAAGTCTGCTGGGATAGGCTCCAGCATACCTTGTGACCCTAATGAGGATGAGCGGCATAGAAAATGAACGGAAGGATAGTGCAGACAGTCAATGATATGCTGTACTTTTTTTTTTTTTAAAGAATTTTGTGTTACATTTTCTCTGACATAGAAGCACAATTTTTTTATGCTAATGTTTCTTCTTCTACACGATGATCTGCTCCCTGTCATATGTGCAGCAGCACCTCCAGTAAAAAAAATTGTTACCACAATGCCACTTTTTTGTGGCCGAGCAAGCAGGGCCCATCCCATGTTGTTTGTTCCCGTTTCCCCCGACGTGACTTCAGTGACTTGGCGTAGATGACAAGCAGCCAGTGTGGCGAGAAGAAAGAGAAGCCTTTTTTTTAATTCTCCATTAGCAGCGTTCATGTTTCCTCTGAGGCTTCAAAGAGAGGAAGAGCTGGAGAATGCACGGTGGAGGAAGGGTTTTGGGGGGTATGGGGACTGAGATGGTGGTGGTGGGGTGTAAGCTTCAAGCTGCACACGGAGATAAAGAGTAGACAGTGCATGTGTGTGTGTGTGTGTGTGTGTGTGTGTGGGATTAGGCTGACTTTGACTGGCTGTGCTCCATTGCGACAGCAGCTCCCAAGAAGCTGCACACTGCCACATGATGGACACGGCTTGGAATTGCATAGATAACCCCCCCACCCATGTTTCTCTCTCTCTCTTTCTCCTCCCCCTCCATGTGTGATAATGTCTCTTAGCCCCGGGATGCTCGATTTGTGTGACAGGAAAAACATGCACTGAAGGTCATTGGTTCTTGAGACTATGCAATTGCGCTCTTTGGTGTCCTCCGTCAAATGGGTGCACAAGAGAAAATGTCAGCAGCAGTGTAAGTGCATTGGTGCATATATCTTCCCAGGATGAAAATAATTCTTTTTTGTGCCATGATATGACGCTTGTACTGTGCCGATAGTTGGAGGACAAAAATGAAAGAAATTGCCAGCACAGGCGTAAAAAAACGGCAAGAGGAAATCGTCTTATTCTTGTTCCTTTTCACACAGCGGCACACCGCATTAGTGTAGCCTCCATTAGCTTGTCATAAGCTTGTTTCACCTGTCAGACTCGATTGGCTCTAATTTTGGGTGCCGCGCAGCCTGGTGTCGGCAGCGGTAATTTTGTCTGGCGTAACACAGTGCGCAGCCAAATTGGTAATTTGGTAGAACCAGACGCGTTGCGATTGGTGTGGCGGTGCAGCAGGGGGAGGTGTCGACCGATTCAGCCTGGCGTAGTGACAATTTGGTGCCAAAAGGTGCGCTGAAAGCTCGCCGGCTCCAACTTGGTCTACTCTCGGCGCAAGGCGAATCGCAGCATTTAATAATAGCTGGGTTGGGATCCAAATGCATGCACAGATGTCCTCTTTTACAAACATGAAACAAAGGGTCACTGACTTATGTGCATTTAGTTCCATAGCTCCTCCCGTACCCCTGCAAAGATGCTTTGCTTGAGAGGAGACATTAAAAGAACACTTTTCAGCTAACACTGTACATAGCATGCCAACGTAATATTCATGTGAGCGTATGATGGCGGCGCGATGCCAGAACCTCATTACATATGACTTCATCGGCGAGCGTATTACTCACCCCCCCTGCTGCAGGCCGTTCACCTGAAAACACATCGCAACTTCCTGGCCCGCTGCGTGACTGTCAGCATGAGTCAACACAGACAAGCACGCGCCATTTGCAAATGGTCTTTCACACACACGTGCATGAAGACGTGTACTACTCTCCGTGCAACGGCGAGAACGTAAGCGACGCACTCCGGGTTGGACTTTCTGAGATTTGGACTCCCGTGACGCTGATAATTCCTGCGACATACAAACGCAGCAATCTAATGATGAAGTGAATCCCCCATTGATTGAGTAGCTGCAGCTAATGAGCTCCCTTTCCTTCTTTGTTTGCGTGATTGTGTCTCTTTTCTGTGTGTGTGTTGTCTTTCCATCAATATAAGACGACTTGACCGTTTTTCTCCTCGGGATCTACCATAATGACGAGTGAGAGTATTTTTTTGGTAGACAAAAGTCTGAAAAGACCAGACATCCTATAAGTAATTTCATACTATATGAATCTTTACACCTGACTGGCGGAAAAGATCATCTCATATTTGGGGTCTAGAAATGTCATACTATATGAATCACTAGACTCATACAGTTTCAATCAGACTGGTAGGTCTAGAGATTCGGACATTATGGATCATCTTACAGTCATTTTATATTTACACAAAAAAAAATAAGTTGCATATTCGGGGTCTAGAGATTCATATACTTTTAATTAGCAATTCAGGATGACGATTGCAACAGCAGCCAGTAGGGTAAAACTAACCTGTCTCACCACATTCTGCTCTAGACCCCAAATATAAGACGACTCGCCCGGTTCAGACCTTTTTTGAGGGAAAAACAAAGAACCGGTGCCTTCTTTCCCATAACCAACTCAAAGCTTTTCTTCCGGTCGCTCACACGCACCACTGATCCGGCGACAGTTATGGCAAACTGGATTTGTTTTACTCACTCCAGTTCCTATGAGTATCGAGCGTTCTGTTCGTTCAAGTCACCCGTCATAGAACGCGTGCACAGGAACTTGCACATACGCAACAAGTTCTGGAAATGAGCTGTAGAGTCCCCGACTCCCCGTGAGTCCGTCTGGGAAACTTGAGTCTTCAACGAGAACACATGAAGCAGCTTGGGCGCCATCAAAAGCTTTGCCAAAGCCAAATAAACCCTCAGCACTCAGAAGTCCTATCGGTCCATCTCCTTCTCGGAAACTGTTGAGGGCAATCCCAAATTGGCGCGTGGTGACGTTCATTATGAAGATGCTTTCCAACCGTAGGTTCAGCATACAAACAAGCAATGGCCATTTGAAGACTGGAGAAGAGCTGGAGAACAGGTCAAGTATGACGATTTGGCCGTCGTTCTTCGACAGCCAACATCAAAGACAACAAAATGTGTGTGTGTGCGTGTGTGTGTGTGTGTGTGTGTGTGTGTGTGTGTGTCAGTGAGCCATTACGTTTTACAAAGTGTTAATGGTGCCTGCTGGGTTGTCTACCACATACCGTTCAATCGTCATATCTTGATCGCCATGGATGCCACGGATGTTTGCATGCTTGCATGTTTCTTGTTTGGTCATGACTATGTGTGTGCGTGTGGGTGTGCGTGTGCGTGTGGGTGTGTGTGGCTTTTGTCTGCGTCCACTTCGTTATTCGTCATTAGAAACAGATGAGTGACTCCGTCTATTCCAGGACTGCCCCTGGGTTCAAGTTAATCCACCAGCCAGTCACCCTCCTCCGCACACACACACACACACGCACACACGCACACACACAGTAGTATTTACACATTACACATTAGAACCATACACACTTTTAATGCAGTACGGTGGATCCCTGTACAATCACAATGCATGATTCACTGTGATGCTAATGTCATTAATTGATTTAATTCATTGATGTAATTAATTACATTAGATGGGTTAATTAATTCATTGATTTAATTAATTACATTGGGTCACGGTACTTTAGTGTAATTAACGTATGCCCAATATTTACTATATTTGGCACACTTCTTTTATGACGGCAGAACGCTGTAGAATCCCCAAAGTGACACAGTCTGATGTTCTTATATGAACACATCAACAGCAGCGCAATTCCACCACAATATTTGTATCTCCAACTCACACACTCTAGTCTGTTCCTCGGAGACCGTATTTGAGAAGCACTGCATTGCAAGAAGTAATACAACGACCAGGCTACTGTAAATGTTACACTGTGAATCCAATTCCATCTCACCAAAACAGTGGTCTGTTTGAGGGACAGGAAGAAGACTTTGCTTGCGGAGAAGCCATTTGGCATTGTGGTTTAAAATCCATCCATCCATGTTCTATACCGCTTATCCTCATTAGGGTCGCAGGTATGTTGGAGCCTATCGATCATAAAATTGATTAGGCCCAGGGTTGGGCCCCTCATGCAGAATATAGAAACAAACGTACCATGTATCATGTTTGAAAAGCCCGGAATGGCCCGTCAGCCAATTCTGCTCACGTTTACTAGGAGGAGGAGGACTATAAATTGAATTCCAGGCAGGCCATAATTGCCTGATGAGCCTCCTTTTTATCTATTTGCCTCTGTACCACCTTCCTCTTCCTTCCAGTCCTCCACGCTGGTGCTTGTTGCTGGCGTGGACAACCATTCCCACAATATGAAATCAATTGTCATACCTATGAACAGTTTAGAGTTGCCAATTAACCTAACATGCATTTTTCTCCGGAGTACCATGGGGAGAACATGCAAAGCCCTTCTCACCTGCCTTTGTCTCTGCCCTGGGGTCCACAACACCGGGCACCTGCGCCAGCCACCTAACAGGAAGTGCAAGCTGTGGCAACATAGAAAAGTAGCCCATGTGGTCCAGCTAGCTTCGTCGAGCCGTGACCTTCAATGCTCTCTGACTCGGTTCACGGCCGAGTGAGAAGCAGCTGGGATGAGAATCAGCACCTCAGAGTCCATGATTGGAGTGCCATCTCAGAGTTGGGGATGTGATCTTTTCTCACGTGGAGGAGTTTAAGTACCTCAAGGTCTTGTTCACGAGTGATGGAATGAAGGAACTGACTCTGCAGCGGTCCGTTTTGGTGAAGAGGGAGCTGAACCGAAAGGCAAAGCTCTCACTTTACCAGTCAGTCTACGTTCCTACCCTCACCTATGAACATGAACTTTGGGTAGTGACCGTAAGAACAAAATTGTGGGTACATGTGGCCAAATTGATTTTTCACCATGGGGTGGCTGGACTCTCTTAGGCATAAGCGCGGTCATCTAGGAAAAACTCGGAGTGAAAAGTATAAAACCAACTGCAGCCCTCGAATAAACGCTGCGTCCAGACTTCGGACACCCCTGGTATGATTTTTCCTCCTTCTCGTGCAAAGTATATCATTTGTATGCAAAATGCAACTCACCGACATGTAATTAACCGGCCCTCGTTCACCCCGAGTTTGGTGTGCGCCTTATTAATCAACGCCGGCCTGTCAGTTAATTGTCAAATTAACTGCAGCCAGCGAGGGATGAGGCCGACATGATGCGCTGCAGAGCAGATTACATAAGTCCTTCCTTCACCTCACATGCTTGACTGTGTGACTGCAACAGGACCACGGAGGAAGGCAGCCAGGGAGGGAAGCGGAGGAGACAGCCTGTTATTTTCACTCCTTATAGCAGCGATTATAATCCTAAATACAAGTTTTACCTGCATCTGGGTCCGGGTCTCCCGCATCCGGGGGTCGTTGCTGCAATGCCCCAGCTGAAGCGTGACATTTTCCCATTGACACAATGACACAAAATAATACGTTTTTTTTTCTCATAAAATTCCAAATTTTATTCTCATTAAATTACGATTTTTAATCTCGGTATGTTACAAATTTTTTCTCGTAAAATTAGGATTTTTAATTTTGTAAAGTTACAACTTTTTTCTTGTAAAATTGCGACTTTTATTCCTATAATATTACGACATATTTTCTCGTAAAATTACGATTTTTAATCTTGTAAAGTTACAACTTTTTTCTTGTAAAAATGCGACTTTTAATCTTATAATATTACGACATTTTTTCTCGTAAAATTAGGATTTTTAATCTTGTAAAATTACAACTTTTTTCTCGTAAAATTGCGACTTTTAATCTCGTAATATTACGACATTTTTTTCGTAAAATTACGATTTTTAATCTTGCAGAATCACAGCTTTTTTTCTATTTTACAAGTCGTTAAAAGTCAGAATTTTACGAGAAAAAAGTCATAATTTTACAAGATTTTAAGTCGTGAATTTTACGATCTGAACAGAAAAACAGAGCAGTTGGACACAAACAGGTTAGAAACTTTAATTCTTGTGACGTCGTAAAGTTACGACTTTGATCCGATATCACAAGCTGTTTCTCGTAGATGGACAACGTTATTGTCGAACATTTACAACTTTATTCTTGAAATCGGATTATTTTAATACTTAACAGGCATTGTCCGAGACAGCTATAAATCCGCCATATAAAAATACAAACAACCAAGGAGTCCCCATGTAAATAACACATAAATAACACATAAATAAAAACATAAAGGAGGTGTTCAAGATGAAACACTGTTGATACACAAATGAATCATCAAACTTACACAGCAATGAGCAACTTCACGCTCTGTCGCCTAATCGTGCAGTGAGGCGTTTGGGTGCACTGATAATTGTGAGATTTTAGCACTAATTGTTTTTCATTTCTATTTGCGCATTTGGCGTACCCCACTTTGGGAACCTAGGGTGCAGTACGTGAGTCAAGCACTGGAAAAGGAGAAAAAGCGCATCTTTTGGGGTTTTTTGTTTTCCAGTATGGCCTTCATCCTTTTGTGTATTATTATTTTCTGTCATGCCCCCCACTGGGAGGACAGAAATGTAGTAAACAGCAATGGAAGAATGACTGACAGGTCATCAGACTGGGAAAATGCTGATGTGTTTGAAGGAGAATGCTGAAATCAAGCCACGCTGATTGGCCTTTTCATCCTCTTACATAATCCGGCCATTTGCAAAATGCTGCACATTTTCAGCGACGCGACAAAACAGCACAATGAGCGTGATTGTGTCGTCTAAAACGAATACGCTTGCTCTTTTTTATGACATGGGATTCGTGCCGGCTGTTGCAAATCCAAATCATTGGCTCTGGCACAGAAGGATGAAGCATCATCCTCAAGGGCACATAATGTGCTTGAAAAGACCAAAACCCCAGTGCCCAGCGCCCCCTTCTGGGTGCTTCATTGGTGGGTGTCCGGGGGTTGCAGCTGCACAGGAAGCACACAAAAAAAGAGGGAAAGCGTGATTGACAGCCTGCAGGAACTGGCTTATCAATTCTATTTTTGACAACGGTTTAGTTGGTTTAGTTGTTTATTAACGTGTAGTTAATTAAAAGGTTGGAAGGTTGCACTTCCTGTAATGACCAGCAGAGGTCGATGCAAACTAAAAAAAAAGACAGGATGGAATTTTATTCTGGGGCCAAAAAAAATGAATAAAAAAACAACAACCTTAAAATAGCGGTTGAAATAATTAAAGTATATTTAAGAAGATAAAAATTATGCAAACATTTACAATTGTTTTAAATATTACAATTACAATAATATTTCACATGAACATGCTAGCTGATTAACATTCAATTGTCCATTAAATTATTAAAAATAAATCTATTTTTCGGAGTGTTTTATTACTTTGTAATTATTGTTATACTTTTTGTTAGTTTTTTCCCTTGCCTTTTTTTATATTGTAATATTTTTTATATTTAACATTTAAAGTGTGTTGTAAACAGAGTAAAGCGTATACTTAATATTATTATAATTAACAAACATTATAATTTAGTAGTAATAGTAGTAAATTTAGTTTTTTACCTCTTTTCCTTTCGGCTTATCCCTCCAGGGGTCGCCACAGCCAATCAATTCCCTCCATCTAACTCTGTCTTCTGTATCCTCTTCTCTTGCGCCAACTACCTTCATGTCCTCTTTCACTACATCCATAAACCTCCTCTTTGGTCTTCCTCTAGGCCTCCTGCCTGGCAATTCAACACTCAGCATCCTTCTACCAAAATATTCACTATCTCTCCTCTGGACATCTTCAAACCATCTCAGTCTGGCCTCTCTGACTTTATCTCCAAAACCTCTAACATGTGCTGTCCCTCTGATGTGCTCATTCCTGATCCTGTCTATCCTGGTCACACCCAAAGAGAACCTCAGCATCTTCATCTCTGCTACCTCCAGCTCTGCCTCCTGTCTTTTCCTCAGCGGCACTGTCTCTAAACCAAAC
>QODF01000279.1:1352431-1480362 GCA_024372805.1 Oostethus manadensis
GTTGCTGCCTCTCGGAGTGGTGGGGTGTGTTGCCCGGGTTCCTCTCGGATACGGGGTGGGGATGGCGGTGGTGGTGTTCGGGGGTGTGGGCCGCCGGAATCTCCTACAGTGGCGCGCCTGTTGGCTAGTGTGTGACATCTGGGTGAGGCTGCTCCCAGACTGCGGTCGCTGGGCGTCTGGGGCCTATGGATGGCCTCGCCTCGTGCCGGCCCCTACCCTGCGGTGGGTCCCAGGAAACAGGGGTGCCTACTGCCCAATGGCTCGTCCTCTGGGAGGAAAATTATATATTTTTTTCCCTCCCAGTCTTACTATCCCTCGCGCCCTCGCCCCCCCGCTCCCTGCAAACAAGCGCATAGGATCGCGGCAGTTGTGTCTGGGGCGACCTGGAGCTCCCGGGGTGTTGAGCTTGGCCCTTGCTTTGGGGGGTTGGATGGCTTCTGGGCCTGGGGGCCCGGGGGCCCGGGGGTTCGGGGGCGGTTGTCCTGCTTGCCCGAAGCTGGCCGGCCCCCGGTGGGTGTTCCGGCGGTTGGCGCCCGGGCCCCCCCTGTGGCCCTTGCTCGGTCGAGTGGCGTCTGGCCGGGTCTCCCTCGCACCTCTTCGGAGTGAACACGCGGTTACATCTTAAGGGGGCGGGGTCGGGCCTTCCCCTCTGTAGGGAGCCTGCTGGGGGGCCGTGCTTCGGCGTCTTCCTAGTCGGACCCGGTGTGTGGTTTGGGATGCATGGCGGTGTTCACCACAAACATCTCCTCATTCTCTGTTTCACTCAGATGCAGTTATCCTGTCACTGCAGAGTAATGTAGATTTAATGTAGATTTGTTGCACGTGTCATCTGGATGGTCTTTGTTCAAGAGCTTCTGTTTCTTTTCTCGTTGTTTTTCTTCTGTTTTTATCATTATTAGTACATATGTATGTATGTATGTGTGTATACATATATATGCACACTGTATGTGTGTGTATGTATGTATGTACTGCATGGATATGTGTATGTGCACAGTATGTGTACGTATACGTGTACGAATATGTGTATGTGTATGTATGTATATATACATATATATGTGTGTGTGTGTATATATGTACATATATGTGTGTGTGTATGTGTGTATGTATATATATATGTATATATACATATATGTATACATATATATATTAGTATTATCATTATTATTATTATTATTCTTTCCCCTGTATTTTTGCTCATTTTGCTTTGGGACTGTTCTGGTTGTTGCTGAAATTGTGATTATCATGTTTGTGAGGTTCTTCTGCACCCTTTCTTATATCCCCCCCCCCCCACACACACCCGTCCCTTTGCAGGGCAGGTCCGGCATCGAAATGTGGCGCAACAAAATTCATAATAAAGGCAGTCAAATGTCAAGGGAGACTCATTTGGATTATGAATTCTCCCTTGGCAAAGCAATTTTGCTCAGCATTTAAAGGCAGCTTGACTCCCATTCAGCTGTTATGATGCTGGACAAGACAACAAAAAAAAAAGACAGAGGAAGAGCCTAACACTTCCAAAAAGAGAAAGCTTTTAGCAGACAATACCAGGAGTCCTAGTGAAATATGGATTTATCGCAACAGTTATACCAACACACGCTGCATAATATGCGGCTCTCTAAAGAGGCAATGACACCTTCAAAACTGCTTTGGCCCCAGGAGACCAAGCACCCGGGATTAAAAGAAAAGCCCCTGCAGTATTTTGAAAGAGAAAAACAGGACAGAAGAATTGACTGTTGACCACTACATAAGTAAATTGACAACATCGTACTTGGCGGCACGTTCAGAACCACCCTCTCCCCACCGCCCCAAAGGTTGTGGACCCCTACTCTATATGACAGGAGTGCTCTGACATTTTTAATGAATCTGCTGCAAAACGCCTAGTCAAAGACATTTTTTTTTTATAACAGGAGTGCTCTGCTTTTTGAAGGATGTGATGCAAAAATCTTCCATGTGGCATGAGTCCTCTCCTTTTTTTAAAGGACCTATTGCAAAAGCACTAGTCAAAGATCATTTATATAACATGGGTACATTTCTGCTTTTAGGAAGCTACTGCAAAAAAAAAACTAGTCACAGATCTACTTAGTCAAAGATCACCTATATGACAGGGGTTGTCTCCTTTTTTTAGGGACCTACTGCAAAAGCACTAGTCAAAGATTGTTGATATAACAAGGGTACGTTGCTGGTTTTAGGAAGCTACTCCAAAAAAAAACTAGTCACAGATCCTTTATATGACAGGAGTGCACTGCTATTTTGAAATCATCAAAACAGACAAACCAAGCCAATGCAACATGTGGGTATATAAATAACGCTAACACACTCACATACTCATGCAAAACTATACCTGCATTGGAAATCCACAAGGCATGCTGGGTAACCTAGCGGTAGCTACTCTTTCCCGCATGCTACTCAGTGGCACTACCTCAAATTTAAACTGCACTGTCTTTTTCTGTAAAGATAAGATATTTTAGTTTTTCCGTCACTAAGGGTGAGGACGGGTCCCTCGGCCAAACCAGTTGAGAACCACTCTGTTCATGCTGGTTTTGGGAATCGGCCCGCAAAAGCTGTGTGCACGACATTTTGGGGGCCAGGTGCTCAGGTCAAAAACGACACCAATTGCAAAAATGAATAAAATGATCATCGTAAATATGAATTATATATAATTATAAATGTAATTATGAATACATTTCCTCGTTTGTTTCGTGTGACAATTAAATGTCAGTCTGACAGATCCTGCAGGACAGAGGAGACTGCAGAAGGTGGGCGGACGCCCTGCAGGTGAGGGAAGAATCCTCACAAGAACTCAATAAATGCTCTTCTGGATATCTCTGAGGGGATTTGGTGACAGCCTGTGTTGTTTTCCTAAACAAATGAAAAAACAAAGGGGCTCCAACGGAAAGGGCAGAAGCTGGAGCGCCGAACACTTAATGGCTCGTTTTTCCGAAAGTGCTGAACTTCGGTGGCTTTTGCTGACATTCGCCTCATGTGTGGGTGAGGAGGAAGAGGTGGGACGACTGTGACTCACACCTTCATCAGGTTGTTTGTCTCCTTCCCCGGGTAGGTAAGGTGAACACTCACACTCACATCACAGGCGCCAAAGTACAGGGGAGAGAGAGAGAGGCACGCTCTTTTTTTCCCGCGGCTCCAGACACGCGTGGAGTGGGCACAAGCTGGACTGGAATACATTTCTGGTAAGATCTAACCTCTTTTTTTTTTGCATGGAACTTCAAGAAGCGTAACTCTGTCTGGTCTTTAAACGAGGCGCTTTGTTTTGGTGCGCGTAATTGCGCGTAAAAGTCCCCTGTGCGGCGTCGCAGCGGTCGGCTCTCGGAGCGAACCGTGAGCTCGAACGCTTGTTGATCATGTCACACACACACACACACACACGGGAGTCATTAGGCGTGTTAAATGACGGAAGTCCGAAAACAGAACAAGGGGAGGCTCCCTTTAATGTGCCTGATGCTTCCGCTGCTTGTTGATGCAACCAAGCAGGCCACGGTCATTACGCGAAGAAAGGACATGGGTGACGCGGGTGTAAAGTTGAGTACGCGCGACTGACCTTGGGATTTACTTTTGGCTGCTGCAGGGTGACATGAGGTGACCGAAGCCAACATATTACAACCCACGCTCGGGGGCTGCCGTTCGTTCGTTTTGTTATTTATATATTTTTTACTTCCATCTAGATGCTCACATGAGCAGTACTGCAGCCGTTGAGCAAACACTGTGTTTCAGAGAGAAGTGCACCATCTACCTAGCCTACCTCGTTGGTGAAACTAAAAGAACATGCATCCATCCCTTTTCCATGCCGCTTATCCTCACCAGGGTTGCGGGGGGGTATGCTGGAGCCTATCCCAGCTGACTTTGGGCGAGAGGCGGGGTACACCCCGGAATGGTCGCCAAGGCACAAACAACCTTTCACACTCAAAAGCAGAGAAGCAGTTATTAGGTGACTTAGGTGGCACTTTTACAACTGCAGTTTTTATCCTCCCCCTTTGACTGTCATCATCGTGGACCAAGCAGACAGATTTGATCCTCTACACTCCTCATGAACCAACCTGAGCGGGCCATCTGTCGCTGTTATTTTTGGAACAGTCCATAATTTCACAAACAAAAGAAAAAAGAAAAAATATAAAATATATTAAAACAAGTTAACAAATATTTTGAGAAGGTGCAAGAAAGAATATTATAAACAAATACTAGATAGGAATAAAAGCAACATCAGAGATACTTGGGGCATTCTGAACAGTACTTTTAGGAAAGGCACTAAGAAAGCAGAGTATCCTCAATAATTCACGGTTGGAAATGGTAATAATGATGATATGAGGGACCTAGCTGAGAAGTTTATTAACTACTTTGTAAATATCAGACAAAAACTGTAAAAGAAGATCCCAAAATCCTGGTCAGTGGAGGAAGGGAAGGAGGCGATAGACAGGAACCCCTAACATTAGTTAGGGTTCCTGTCTAGAACCCTAATGGGGTTCTAGACAGGAACCCTAATGTTTCTCACTGATGTGAGCAAAGAGGAAATAACTGACATTGTACTTACTGTAAATGTAAAGAAAAAATATCAACTGATTGGAATGGAATTGGAATGGAAACGATAAAAATAATATCGCAGAACCGCTAACGAACATCAGCAATTTTCATTCCAGACGGGCAAATTCCCGGACAAAATGAAGACAGCTAAAGTAGTTCCAATCTTCAAAAATGGAGCTAAACATAATTTCACAAACTACCGACCAATTTCATTATTACCACAATTTTCAAAAATCATGGAAAAGTTATCCAAGCATAGGTTGGACAAATTCCTCAATAAGAACGACATCCTGGCGGAAAGCCAATACGGATACAGAGCTGATATTTCCTCTTCTATGGCACTGATTGAAATCACAGAGGAAATTACAAACGCTATAGATCATAGAAAGTGTGCAGCCTCAGTTTTCACGGATTTAACGAAAGCTTTTGATACAATCAATCACAACATCCTAACAACAAAATTGGAACGGTATGGAATCAGAGGGTTAGTTCTGAACTGGGTTAAAAGCTACCTGGCAAACAGGAAGCAATATGTGAAGCTAGGAAAATATGCATCTACAAATGTAGAGATATTATGTGGCGTACCACAAGGGTCAATTTTGGGACCAAAATTATTCACCATATACATTAAGGACATCTAGAAAGTGACAAAACACCTAAAGCTAGTACAATTTGCAGATGATACCACCGCTTTTTGCTCTGGACAAAACACACAAGAGCTAATAAGAAAAGTTTCAGAGGAAATGATTACGCTAAAAAGATGGTTTGACAAAAACAGATTATCCTTGAATCTAAGAAAAACGAAAATGATGCTATTTGGCAGTAGCAGAAGAGATACTTGCAAGAAAATACAAACTAATGGTGAGAAAATTGAAAGGGTAAATGAACATACACCCCACATTAAAACCTACTTCAATACTGAATCAAATAAAAATTTGTCCTGGATCAAAAATCACTCCAAACTCTCTGTTGCTCTCTGGTGTTACCAAATCTAACTTATTGTGTGGAGATATGGGGAAATACAAAAGTACACTTCACTTGCTTAATGTACTGCAAAAAAAATCCATTAATAATCCATAACGCGGCGTAAACACACAAATCCACTGTTTCAAAAATCACAATTATTAAACTTTTCTGATCTGGTAAACCTTCAAACCTCTAAAATGATGCATAAAGCAAACAAGAACCAATTACTGAAGAATGTCATAAAATTTTCCCAAACAAGAGAAGAGAAAAATGATCTTAGGAATAAACTAAACTTAACACCTACTGTATATGCAGGAACAACACTAAAAATCTTTCTTCTATCTTGGTGGATACAAATTATTGAATGCTAATGCGTCCTATCTTGAGGGGTCGTGGATTCTGTGCGCTGTTACAAAGAGAGAACAGCAACTGCGAGCTTTTAACCTTAACTCAATAAATCAAACAGGACTCTCCTTTTTAACACTTTTCTTTTCAGATTGGCACAAAAAGTGTCATCGACAATATTTCAGCAAAGTAAAGTTCCCCCATAGATTGTTGGCTCCATCCTCTGTCCTTCTTCACGAGGTTTCATTTCCAGCTGGACTTAGGTTATCGACATGTCCGTCCCCGTCATTAATGTGACTGCAGCACCAGCCAGGTTCTCCTGAATGTCAATCACTGCAGGTGTTTGCAGGATTAACCTCGGCACGGTTTAATCTTGCACAAACTCGAGAGACTTAAAATCAATGTGATTTCTCTATTGGAATAGTGAAGTGCACGACCCGAGGCATTATTGGAATGGCATATTAGGTGATTAACGCACACTAGAGCGTGCAATCCAACCCAACGTTGCAACTTCTGCTTACACCGTCTTCATGTCAAAGCTGTAATAATTGTACATTTGATCTAACTTAAGATTTACCTGACCAAAAGATTTAGATGTTTGGACTTGTCTGCACCCTTAATCACTAAAGGATTCTATTTCCGCTCATCGCTTTAGGCTGAGCGCCAACTTTACAAGCTCTCGCGAGTATTGCGTCATAGCACACCTCATACATAGAAGAGATCTGTGTTTACCATTTAGCAATATGAGCGCCATATTTAATGCGTAGGCGTGTGCATTAAAAGTGAATGTCTCGTGCCATGCATTTATTCGGTAAGTAAATACAAGCGGTTGACGTACCAGGCGCGTAGCATCACCTTTGATTGTACATAAGTATCGCTGTGCAAGGCCGGTCTGATGCCAAAATGCAACTTGCCTTCCTGGTCAAACACGCAAAGGTGTCCAAGGTGTGGTGTGGGGGCCATCTGTGGAACGTGTGCATAGGATGAACAAAAACCCAGCAAAAGTGGAAAAATAGAGCAAAAAGGCTTAATGCAACTAGAAAACGCTAAAATGTTGACGCTAAAGGCAATTTCACAACTTTACAGAGTGAAAAACCCCATAGGAAATATTATATCTTCCCTTGTACCAAATGTAGATCAACCAAAAAGCAAAGTGCATATGATTTTGAAAAATCCCGATAAAGTGAAATTGGTGGCAAGGGATTACTGTACATATAATTTGTTGCTATCCACCTCTTACTGACATGCTGTGAAGCTTATTTTGAGAAGAATTGCTGGCATTTCTAATTCAAGGAAATGAAAGACAGTCAGTGCAGTACTTAAGTAATCATCAAAGCATGAACTCAAATCAAGAATTTTCCATCACTGGGAGCCCTGCTGTAGTTTTTATACATATTTCTATAATCTATGCTCACGTTGAAGGGGTGGAAGTGGTAAAATATTGCTAAAGAAAGAGCGATAAAGAAATATTTGACCACACAGTTTGCCACCAAGTACGATGTTGTCAGCGCATTTCCATTTACTGACGTAGTGGCCAACAGCAATTTCTTCTGTCCTGTTTTTTTCTTTCACGTTACCCCTCTGTGCAGATTATAACATTGATTTGATAAATCCAAATAAACACAAACCAACCGATTAATTTATCATTAGGAGGTATAGTATGGGTTGACGCTCAACCATAACGAGACCCAGTAGAATTACATCACATAGTGCTTCTAGATAGCATTTTTACAAATAGCATCGAGTCTATACATATTAGTGGCCTTATGATTTAATTGACTATCTATCTATTATGATTATAATTAAAACACCCCAGAAATCTATATTTCAAAGATTACGAACTGAGGAAGCAATAGGCTCATTCAAATCTGACTTATGGCAAGAAGATTGGAGGATTATATACAAAGAGAAGGATGTAGATTGTGCCTTCAATACATTTAGAGACATCTTTTGTGACAAAAATTGTCCGATTGGTCATGTCACTACAAATCATACTGCTATAAAATCTCCACGGATAATAAAGAGTATACAAAAAGCTTGCAAAAAGAAAAACTCTTTATATAGACATTTTATTACATTAAGAACCGAAGAATCCCGACATAGATATAAAATGTATAAAAATAAATTGACTAATATAATAAGAGCTAGTAAGAAATGATATTATACCAATTTTTTAAATAGTAACAAGAATAATATCAAAAAGGTGTAGGGAATACTTAATAATGTAATTCAAGGAAACACTAACAATAAGGTATATCCAGATTATTTTATTGACAAGAATACAGTAGAGATATCTACAATATGAATAAAAGAGTAAATATTTTCAATAAATTCTTGTGTTGGTCCACATTTGGCCGCTAATATTCCTGAGCCTAGTAGTCAATTTCAGTCACTGATAGCCATCAACTCCCATACAATGTTTCTCCCTGGAGTAAGTGAGGCAGAAATAACAGATATTGCTAATAATTGTAAAAACAAAACCTCAACTGACTGTTTTGATACTTAAAAGATGAATAAGAAGTATGGCCAAACCCTTAATGTACATATGCAACTTATCCTTCCAAACTGGAACATTTCCAAATAAAATGAAAATTGCAAAAATAGTACTACTGTACAAAAATGGGAACAAACATTCATTCATTTTCTATGCCGCTTATCCTCATTAGGGTCACGGGTATGCTGGAGCCTATCCCAGCAGACTTTGGGCAGGAGGCGGGGTACACCCTGGACTGGTCGCCAGCCAATCGCAGGGCACATATAGACAAACAAACATTCACACTCACATTCATACCTATGGACAATTTAGAGTCACCTATTAACCTAACATGCATGTTTTTGGGAACAAACATATTTTTGCAAATTATAAACCCATCTCCCTCAGTTTTCCAAAATATTCGAAAAGCTTTTTAATAAGAGAATAGAATCATTTCTAGATAAATATAATATAGTTCATGATAGGCAGTACGGCTTCAGGGCTGGAAGGTCTGTATCAATGGCAAAACCTGAAGGAGTGGAAGAGATCACAAACAGTTTAGGCAGGAGGAAATATGTAGTTCCCTTTAAAAAAGCCTTTGACACGTCAATCATTCAATATTACTCCAAAAACTTGAATACGGTATTAGGGCAGTGGTTTTGAACTGGATGCATAGTTCTTTATTGGGGGGACAACAGTATGGGAAGTTGGGCGAATACTAATCCGGGTGTTTGGGCATTGATTGCAGGGTCGCTCAGAGATCTGTATGAGTCCCCAAGCTCCATCCATTTTCTTCCGCTTATCCGAGGTCGGGTCGCGGGGGCAGCAGCCTAAGCAGGGAAGCCCAAACGTCCCTCTCCCTGGCCACTTAGTCCAGCTTTTCCAAGCGGATGCTGAGGCATTCCCAGGCCAGCTGAAAGACATAGTCTCTCCAGCGTGTCCTGGTTCTTGTAGTATGAGTATCAAATGATACTAGGATACTAGGGCAGTAGGTGTATATATGTTATGTAATGATAATTCATACACTGGTCAAGTGATGTCAGTCATCTTATATTGATGAGACAACCTTGGAGGAAGGTGATAATTCGACTCTCCCGATGCTAATATGTGTGGGTATATTATGTGTCATATTTGCTTGTATTATTTCTACTATATTAGATAATATGCTGACTATAGGGGTGTTAATTTATGTCTAAAGGGCTCTAATAATGTCAAATGCTGCAAGTTTATCATTTGAATTGCTTGTTTCTCATTATGACCATAAAAATGCATATTTTAGTCTTTAATATTTCTACTTCATGCAATTTTTTCCTTGCGGTATTGTGACTGTACTCTCCTGATATTTTGTCGTTATTTTATTACTGCTGGGTTTTTTTCAATTTTTCTTGATTTTTTGGTGTATAGCTTAACTGCATTTTATCCAAGAGGAGACTGAGGGCAAATTGTTTGTGTACTTTATCCACTTTTTACATGTACACTGCAACTCTGTAACATAGTGGGTGCCATATAGCACAAATAATTATTCAACATTAAAGAGTGGCGCACGAGGACATTATCAACACTACCATAGCTACCTGAGGTAACTATTAGACAATACTGTCACCGTCTGATTCGCTGGGTCCTGGGATGCAGAGACTTGAGGCCGATATTATAACTACAGTGGGTGGCACCACAGTCCTGTGTCTCACACAAGTGGATGCCGGCAATACAGTAAGTAGGGAGGCAAATTACCATCAGGTGTGTGGCGTGGTGCCGCCCACGACAGGTAATTCACAGGTCTACAGGAAAAAAGGGGAAAACACGGGCAGGCGTTCAATCGGACATAGCGGCCAACAATTACACAAAAAAAATGAAACCTAATAATCAACTGTACTGCTGCGATTGTTGGCAGGGCTTCAGGCTGTATTTGAAAATGTGTAGCGAAGCCTGACGAAAGGTGCATGACTTGGAGGCCAGACAAGCATATCAATTGGGACCCCTGGGAAAAAGTGGAAAAGAATGACTGAGGTACCCACATAACATATATGCGTTTTGTCCTTATTGATCAACTGAGAAATTAGGAAGTTGAACATTTAGGGCCAAATAACAAGCACTAAAATGCATGAGCAAATTAAAAAATGTCCCGTACTTCTTAGTGCGCGGGTTGCTGGTGATCTAATAGTCCTCGTGCAAAAATAAGTGCAAAAGCTATTTATTTACAATGAGAAGTTTGGCGTAGCCCAGTGGCCATGAAGGAAAAATAAGGGTTCTAGCCATGGAGTTGGAGGTTTTGATGAGGTATGCAAATAAGCATACTGGTAAACTCCAGCATATTAATGCTATGGTAGTGTATTTTGTCATTCAACATAGATATTCAAACATGTCGTGTAAATATACTTTCTTTACACTACAACCTATTAAATAATGATCTTTATGATAAATTAGGTTGTGATATCCACATGGACATGTGGAAAATGTACTTATTTATACACTACCAGTCAAAGTTTTAGAACACCCCAAAGGTGGATCTAGCCTTGGGAGTTGGTGCAACTAATTCCTGCAGGTGTTCCAAGTTCTGGAGTACGTACTACCTCCTCTGTCTGCATAAAAGCAGTGTTTGGAACACACTGTGGTAGTATACCCTCATGAGCAGTAGTTGACACTATTGGACTGGAGAAAGTCATTTTTTTCTACAAAAATGTCAAAGAAAAATGGAATTAACAGTAGAAGAGAGACAGACCATCGTAACACTTAAATGTGTAGTTTTTGGATCCAGAGGAATTGGAGTCTCCTGAAACCTTTGATCGGTAGTGCTGTTTGTACATTTCAATGCCTGAATATGTGCTATGATATCTTCATCGTTTGTTTCGAATCAGCTGCTTGTCACAGGTAACTGACACCACGTCCTTCTCATCCATCCCCTTAGAGTCACCACGTTTAATAAAGCCACTTTTTTTTTTTTTTAAACAGTCAAATAGACGCTGAGCTATTGACTTCAATGGGGAAGCGTAGAGTGGGTTGTTCCCTGCGCCAAACTGGATGGTCATTGGATAAATGCTGGGCTTTGTCCCGTCCACTGGGGGTCGAGCGTCCAGGTCAGATTCCCTTTTTGATTGACAGTAAAATGAGCAAATCAGCTATCTCGAAGTCTAAACATTAACATTAATGTAACAATTTTTAACAGTTTTTAATAGTGGCAGCCGTTAGGTAAGGTCAGCGGATCTCCAATAGTGGGGCGGTGGGAACTGTCAGGGAGAAGCAGGGAGTACTTCAATGTGCCCGAGCCACCTCAACTGGCTCCTCTCGATGTGAAGGAGCGGCGGCTCTACTCTGAGTTCCTCCCGGATGGCCGAGCTCCTCACCCTATCTCTTAGGGTGAGTCCAGCCACCCTACGAAGGAAACTCATTTCCGCCGCTTGTATCCGCCATCTCGTTCTTTCGCTCATGACCCATAACTCATGACCATAGGTGAGGGTGGGAACGTAGATCGATCGGTAGATCGGAGAGCTTTGCCTTCCGGCTCAGCTCTCTCTTCACCACGACGGTCCGGTACGGCGACCGCATTACTGCAGATGCTGCACCGATCCGTCTGTCGATCTCACGCTCCAACCTTCCCTCACTCGTGAACAAGAACCCGAGATACTTGAACTCCTCCACCTGAGGCAAGACCTCACTCCCAACCCGGAGGGTACAGTCCACCCGTTTCCGACTGAGAACCATGGCCTCGGATTTGGAGGTGCTGAGTCTCATCCCAGAAGCTTCACACTCAGCTGCAAACCGCTCCAGTAAACGCTGAAGGTCACAGCCTGATGAGGCCATAAGGACCACATCGTCTGCAAAAAGCAGAGACGAGATCCTAAGGTCACCGGGCTGGACTCCCTCAACACCTTGACTGCGCCTAGAAATTCTGTCCATGAAGATTATGAACAGAATTTTTAACCAACAAAAATGGAGCAGCTACTCACATACTAATCCCTCTTTTAAACATTTTATTCGTATTTAAGAGGGGGTTCTGGGGTTTTTGAGCTGTTGTCTGAAACAACCTATTTTAGTTGAATGCTTGTTTGAAATTAAATTGCTTACTCGATTGTTTTTGTCTCACCCTCGTTTCTCCTTCTTCCTCGTTTTGCATTTTGAAGCTCTACTTAGAACCACCTTAAGATCCAACAGTGCAAAATGTAAACTGTTGCAACTTTTTAAGTGGTCCTAAAATGTGTGATGGAAAACATATTATTTACATATGTAAGCGTAAAATGTCCAATACACTGCCTGGCCGGGGAAAAAGTCGCCATCTGGATTTAACTAAGCAAATAGGTAGGAGGTTTCTGCAGCTGGTCAGGTCGAGGTTCAGCAACACTATGTGATCAATAATTATAAATAAATAATAATAATAAATAACAAATACATTGAAAATGGTCAGTCAAAGTGATCGGTGTCGGTATCTCACTCGTGGATGATGGGAATCAGCAGCATGAAACCCTGATCAGTGCATCCCTGGTATCCAAGCATGGTTATTTTTCTAAATGGAAGTGACTGGTATCTGTGGAAACGCATACTATGTCACGCTTCCGAATGAAGCATTTCCACAGAGGCCCGATGACGCACACCAGTTCATAAAGCAAAGGCAATTTACGGAAACATACTCACACCTGCCTCCATGGCAACAGGCATACGTCTATTTCCATCTGCTCCGTGCGGAATCAATACATCACACGGTCTAGACAAAGGCATCGCCATCAAGACTATCGGCAGGGACTTGATACAAGATGTCTTGCTGCGCTATGCAAATTCACACAAGCTGTGAATGAAGCGCAGTCAAGGATTCCATGAATCCAAATGGACTGCGTCTCTCATACATACGCACTACACCAACAATATCACAGTTTGCCCGCTAATGGGATGTGCCACCCACTCCTCGTTGCGAGTGAGCGTTAAAGAAAGCCAGCTGGACAGTGAACGACACAGAGCCAGGAAACAATCCAAACTCCATCCATCCATCCATTTTCTATACCGCTTATTCTCATTAGGGTCACGGGGATGCTGGAGCCTATCCCAGCTGACTTTGGGCGAGAGGCGGGGTACACCCTGGACTGGTCGCCAGTCAATCGCAGGGCAGTAATAATAATAATTTTTGATTAATTGCTTTGACTGCAAAGAAAAGTTAACATTGAACTAATGCATGCAATTGATGTGAGTTCAGCAATTTCTGTTAAATATGTTATATAGCAGACAAACACGGTGATATTTAAGACGTGAAATGAAGTTTTTAGGATTTACAGAAAGTGTGCAACAATTATTTAAACAAAATTAGACGGGTAATAAATACCTTTAGCATTAATTATTGGAACACAAAATTTGTTTGCTAATCTCATTGACCCCTGACCTACATACACAGCATGCAAGTCATGAGAAAGGGTTTTTAAGGTGGCCAATTGCAAGTTGTTCCCCTCTTTGGATCTTCTCTGAAGTGGGGTAACATGGTAGCCTCAAAAAAACTGTCAAATGACCTGAAAACAAAGATTGTTAACACTGTGCTTTGGGGGAAGGATACAAAAAGCCAGCTCAGAGATTCCAACACTCAGTTTCCACATAGTGAGGAGAGATGGAGGACCACAATCACAGTTTTGGTTAAAGCCCAGAGTGGCAGGCCAAGAAAAATCTCAGAGAAGCAGAGGCAAAGGATGGTGAGAACAGTCAAACTCAACCCACAAACCAGCTCCAAGGACCTACAACATGATCTTGCGCAGATGGTGTCACTGTGCACTATTCAGCGCACTTTGCACAAGGGAATGCTGTATGAGGAAGAAGCCATTTCTGCAGACATACCACAAAAACGGAGACGCTCGAGGTATGCTTAAGCACATTTAGATAAGCCAGCTTCCTTTTGGAACAAGGTGCTGTGGACTGATGAAACTAAAATTGAGTTATTTGGACGTAACAAGGGGCGGTGCATGGTCAGATGAAAAACACAGCATTCCAAGACAAACACTTGCTACCCACAGTAATGTTTGCTGGCGGTTCCATCATGCTGTGGGGCTGCGGGGCCAGTACAGGTACTGACAATCCTGGTCAAATTGAAGGTCGCATGGATTCCAGTCAGTATCAGCAGATTCTTGTAAACCATGTTCAAGAATCGGTGACAAAGTTGAAGTTGTGCCGGGGCTGGATACTTCAACAAGACAACAACCCTTAAACACTGCTCAAATTCTACAAAAGCATTCATGCAAAGGAACAAGTGCAACATTCTGGAATGGAATCTCAGTCCCCAGACCTGAATATGATTGAAAGTCTGTGGCGTGATTTAAAGCGGGGTGTCCTTGCTCGGAAACCATCAAACCTGGCTGTTTTGTAAAGAAGAACGGTCAAAGACACTGTCAACCAGAATCCAAACCCTCATTGTTTAGAGGGTGTTATTCCTGTAAAAGGAGGATCCACTAAATATTGATGTCATTTTTCTGTTGGGGTGCCCAAATTTATGCACCTACCTAATTTCATTTAAATAATTATTGCACACTTTCTATAAATCCTGAAAGCTTCACAGTGTTTGTCTGCTATGTGTTATATTTGCCTGAAACTGCTGATCCAAACCACTACTGGTTTATAAAGGAAAGTCTTGAAAATGATCAGGGGTGCCCAAACTTTTTCCTACCACTGTATTCCGGGTCGTCTTATATTCAATTCAATAGCCAACCAATAGTAACGGTTTTGTTATAGCTGACATAAGAGGGTTAAGTAAACATTGGCAGGCTTCTAACTCTTACCAACCTCTATGTTTTTCAGGTGTAAACAGACGAGATGAGATGAGACAACACTGAGTATAACCTTTTGGTTCTCACCTCATCAGACCCGATATCTCCACACGCTGGGACCCGCAGCTGTGTTTGTCACCATGGGACAGGATCGATAGGCTCGTAGGATGGAATCTGCTCTGTCGCTCTCCGCGGTCCAGCTACACCTGAACGCAAACAGCTACGACAACAACAGCAGCTTCTGCACCAGCCGGGGCATCCATCCGGAAGCCCCTAATGCCTCGACGCTCAATCAATCGCTTTCCCTCCATGGTAGACTGTATAGCTCCTGGCTGGGTGTCTCTCTGGGCTTCCTCTCCCTCCTCACCATCATAATGAACCTGCTGGTTCTTTACGCTGTGAAGAAAGAGAAGAGCTTGCACACGGTGGGGAACCTCTACGTTGTTAGTTTATCCGTGGCTGATTTGATCGTTGGAACCACAGTGATGCCGCTCAACTTGGTGTATCTGCTGGAGGACGAGTGGAAGCTGGGTAGGGCCGTCTGTCAGTTCTGGCTGATTATGGATTACGTGGCGAGCACCGCGTCCATTTTTAGCCTGTTTATCCTCTGTTTGGACCGGTACCGCTCTGTCAGACAGCCGCTCAAGTACCTAAAGTATCGAACACGGGGGAAAGCGAGTGTGATGATATCCGGAGCCTGGCTGCTTTCAATGATGTGGATTGTTCCTATTCTGGGATGGAGGTCCTTCACCCACGTAGAACTTAAACCCGAAGAGGAAAACAAGTGTGACACAGACTTCCGCTTCGTCACATGGTTCAAAGTTATTACAGCTGTCTTGAATTTTTACGTACCGTCAGTTTTGATGCTTTTTTTTTACACTCACATCTACCTAGCAGTGAGGCAACACCTCAGAGACAGAGAGAAGATCATCCACCCGACGAATTCATTCGGGGAAAACGAGAATGGGCAAAATGCTCAAACATCAAACCCCTCCAAGACCCCCGAAAAGGAATGTGAGGCTCCAATGAAACTGTTAAAAAGGCAGCTTGACCAGAAGCTTCTAGATCAGACGTACTCCCTTGAGGAGTTTGAGAGGACCAAAAGTGGACTTTCCAGATCCTACAGAAAGATTGGTGCGCAGGGTCCAGAGCTGGCAGTGACGAAGCTTGCAGTGTCTACTAAATCCTTAAGCCCTGAGGAGAAGAACCAGGAGGATGTTGTTCAGGACGATGTTGTCAGTCCACCATCCTTGCAAGCAGAAGACGTCATTTCAGAAGTGAACTGTGAATCATCTTTAAATGAATGCCACGTCACGGTACCAAACCTGGTCAGTGCTGTTTGCGACATCAGTCAGGTGCAGAGTTACACATCTGTGGTCAACAACAACTGTGACCCCAGTCCCGCTGTACCGTGGTCCAAGGCGGGCGAGGACGCCGACCGGGACGTGGCCAATGAGGTTACTCTGAGACAAACGTGGCAAAGGTTTGTGGAACACTCGAGGGAGAGGCTTCAAAGCCTGAGGATCCACAAAGAGCATAAGGCAGCCAGGCAGTTGGGTTTCATCATTGCAGCGTTCCTGCTCTGTTGGATTCCGTACTTCATAACCTTCATGGTGATGGCGTTCTGCAGGGAGTGCGTGCGCCACGACCTGCACATGTTCACCATATGGCTCGGCTACATCAACTCCACCCTCAATCCTTTTATATACCCGCTCTGTAATAGGAATTTCAAACGAGTCTTCAAAAACATTCTGCGCATACATTTTTGACGGTAGTTCCAGCACCTCTCTGTTTCACCAGTCCGGCTTTGAAACGTTTATACACTTAGGGGAAGGGGTGTCCGAATTGTGGCCCTGGGGCTGTTTGTCTTCTGCTTGGTTTTTAGGGGCCCGCAGCACATTCTAAAAATACAATTACACAAGAAAACTAACTGCAACCACCAAAAAGGCATGAATTACCAAGAGAAAGTTTAAATGTTGCTGCTGATAACACAGTACAGAGTATTAGCATAGTTCAGTATTTTATTTAAAGGTGCCCTTCCTATCTAAACATTTCCAACATCTCAGACTTATAGTATTGGAACAGTGAAGCTAATTCTTTTATTTTTGCTAGACTAAAAGCATTTGGGTTTGAGATCTAAGGGGGAACGTGAGACCGGAGAGCAACATTGCTGTTGTTATTTCCAGGAATTTACGCCGAAATACTGTAAGTATTACATGTTATCATGAATGTACCTGTTACTAAATGGTTACAGCATGTACTGTATAAAACCCCCCAAAAAACATTGTTGGAGGTTTTTGGGGGTGATTTAATAGCTTTGTAGGTGTGTTCTCATTACGTGCAATAATGACCTGTCTTTTTATCTGATTTTATATCTTTAGAACCTACAGAAAAGAGAAAGACTGTATTCATGTCTTACATAAGGATTGTGAACGATGGGCAACATTCCAAAAGTTTTTCTTTCAAATTTTGACTTTACTCTTGTAGAACTAGAGGTTTTTAAAATTGTCTGACTGTTTTAACTTTCTTAATGTAAATTTTTGTCCAAATGTAAAGACTTTATTCTAATAACATTACAATAATTTCCGTAACATAATTAGAAAAAAAATACAACTTTATTTGTTGTTTTGGTTGTTTCTCATATTAAACAAATATTTTCTTCTATAATAATGATAGTATTAAAAGCAACATTTTTGTTTATTTTAATATTTTGACTTTATTCTTGTAAAATTCTCTTGTTAAATTAGACCTTTAGAATGTCCCGCAGGCCAATAAAAAAACAGGAAGGGGCTCCAAATGGCACTTTGGATGCACTTGAAAACCCCCGGTGAGATTTCAAGTCAAGTCGACTAATGAGGGTCAACCTTTGGGTGTTTACTAACAGCACCGCCATGTGGTGTCCTGTATTTGTCAGGATAGTAATACAAAATTGTTTTTATCTACATTTTTATTACCCAAGCACCGTATTGATTTTGAGACATGTTTGACACAAGAAGACTGACGTAGCTGAGGTCCAAGGTCACATCAGGGTATTTTTTGTAGTGTTTGATGGACACAGCATACAGTAAGCAACGATGCTGGTATCAAAGGACAAAGGTCGCCCTAGTTGTCTCACTGCTAATCACAGATTTCACTGCTTTGATGGATCCCTGTCGCTACTCTACACACTCGCTGCATGCTTTCAGGTCCATATGCCCTGATGATACTCTGGCAATGCAAGTCCATCGTGCACTTGGGACCATGCGGTTTCAAGGTTTACACTGTTGAATGTAAGCTTCTCATAGTTCAGTGTAGGCTTCCATTGTCCAGGCAGTGTGTATTACAATGAGAATGTCCATGTAGCTTATGTGTTGTTTCTGTTTTTTATGTATTGGGTGTCACATTGAGACTCATGGCTACAGGATTTTTTACACTAATGATAATACTATACTAATGTATCGGCTGTGGCTTATTATTTGTGGGAAAATCTTTGAGAGGGATGTTGGCATGTTGTGTATTCATTGCCTCATTAAAATAAAAATAAAATTCTTGTAACGACTTTTTGCCATTAAAAAGGGGTGGACACAATAGACGGATTGCGGTTTGTGATTTTTTTTCATTTAGCCATTGCACAAGGCTGTGGGAAAACAGATAATGTTGAGATATGCAGTAGATTTGCACTGATTCAATAGTTGGAACACAAGAGCCTCCATCAAGCTCAATTAGAGAATGTTATCATGTTTTGCATCAGGAGGCCTGCTGATCTTGTAATGAATTGGGAAGGGGGAGTCAAACTGAGCAAAAGGCAAAGATTATGTGAACCGGAGATGAACAGTTAATGGCTGTGGTTCAATTGTGTCCTACAAACTTCCTACTTGATGCGATAAGATTGATAGGTTTCAGTTCTTGTCTACGTTTTTACAATTACCTCAGGGATAGTCCTTGGTTACAAAAAGGTTAAGGGTTTGAATGACAGCCAATCGTAGTTTTTGCTTCCTTTTTTTAGCTCTTTTTTCACCATTTACTTTATTTTTCATAATATATATTCTTATATATTTTTTATAATTGTATTTGTTAACGTGTTCACAAATAAGCATTTTTAGTTTGCCTAAATCGCTGTCCTTTAATTTATTCAGGTAATATAATCATGACAAACAAATTAAAGGCAAAATAATAAAACCAATTAATGACCTTAATAAATGCGTGTAACGAAGTAATATTGGGTCTAAATATGATCAATTTCAAAATTAGCAGTATAATAAAAATAAGATAAGCATACCCGTGACCCTAATGAGAATAAGCGGTATAGAAAATGGATGGATGGAAATGATGATGAAAATAAATGATGATAGTAATACAATAAGACTTGAAAGCAATAGAAAAAACACACGATAATAACACGCAGAGCAGACATATTGCACACCAAAAAAAAGTTAATATAATTTTAATTCACTGGAATGGATAAGGAACGTCCTGCCATAACAATTCATGCACAATATGAATTAATAATTTATATTTACACAAAATAAAAGCAGAAATTGATTCTGTCAGACAATACATAAAAACTAGGGCTTAAAAAGGATTTAAAATTTTAAACAATTACCATTTAAATGAATTAAAGTATTACAAGAGTTAAAAAAAAACCTAACACTTTTCGTTGTCATTTAGCAATGCCTTTTTAAGACGGTCCCTAATTCTGCGGCACTGTGATTGGATGGAGGATATTTCCAAACTTCCGGGATCGTTTTCGTTTCAAACAGCAGCTTCCGGGCCAGTGGAAACTTTTGTTTTTTAAAGTGCTTTTTTTTAATTGCTTGCGGGACTTAAGTTGACGTCATCAAGCGGACTTCCAGAGGTGTTCCTCGTCCCGACGCGTGTCTACACAACGCGCGGCCAAATGTGTTCGCGATGAAAAGAAACGGCACCTACAGGTTTTTGTCGGTGTTTTCGTGCTTTATCGTTTGCGTCTTCTTGTTTATCTTTTGGTTCTTTGTGTTTTACTCGATGGTGCACGCACCGTGAAGTAAGCTAGGCCGGTTGTATGGCTAAGGGCAATTACCCATAGTGCACTGCTCTTCTCACGTGACCAGGAAACACGGAAGTAAAGATCCCTGGGGTAAGTGGAGCAGCTTGGCCGCGTCTTGTTTTAGCTTTGCCCGATCGGTTTGGGGATGGAGGACCGTATTGGTTCCTTCAATATGCCGCACACGGTCGGTGTGGTTGACCTATTTAGGCATTGCTGAAATAACACATGTCGTGTTAATGGCGTCGTGAAGTGAAATCCCAGCTTTTTAATACGATGGATAAAAAACAGTTTGAATGCAAATGATTACAAATAAATCTCCAAGTTGTGTGCTAAATAATATTTATGTGTAATATATTTACCTTATGAATTTCTTTTGGGGATTAATGAAGTATCTCTATGTATCTGTAGCAAGTGACCCGGATAACTGCATCATTTTTTTTAAATATTGCTGATATTTATTTTAATAATAATTATTATTTTTGTAATTTTTAAAATTATAATTGGTTTTTTTAAATCATTTTGAAACTAAGTTACTTTTTCCTGTTTTTCAATGACACCAAAAATGGTTCATGGCTCAATTCAGAAATAAAATTCAACCAAAAAAAAGGGAAAAACACAGGAAAAAAATCCACGATAGAAAGTCAAAAACCTGAAATAAGGTTTTTTCCAGCCTTTTACGAATTTTAGAAACATAGTATGTAAGTCGGGCCGCACTAATGCATGCAATTGATGTGAGTTCAGCAATTTCTGTTAAATATGTTATATAGCAGACAAACACGGTGATATTTAGGACGTGAAATGAAGTTTTTAGAATTTACAGAAAGTGTGCAACAATTATTTAAACAAAATTAGACAGGTAATAAATACCTTTAGCATTAATTATTGGAACACAAAATGATAGAAAGTCAAAAACCTGAAATAATGTTTTTTCCAGCCTTTTACGGATTTTAGAAACATAGTATGTAAGTCGGGCCGCACGGTGGCTGAGTGGTTAGCACATTGGCCACACAGTCAGGAGATCTGGAAGACCAGGGTTCAAATCTCCGTTGGGCATCTCTGTGTCTCCCCGTGCGTGTGTGTGGGTTTTCCCCGGGTACTCCGGTTTCCTCCCACATTCCAAAAACATGCATGTTAGCTTAATTGGTGACTCTAAATTGTCCATCGGTATGAATATGAGTGTGAATGTTTGTTTGTCTGTATGTGCCCTGCGATTGAGTGGCGACCGGTCCAGGGTGTACCCCGCCTCCCGCCCAAAGTCTGCTGGGATAGGCTCCTTTGAATATCCTGACTTGACTTTTCAGTATGTGGCTCTGGAAAACGTTTGGGCACCCTACAGTTAAACGAGACTAATACGGTAATACAGTCAAATAATAAAAACTAAACTTACAATAAAAAGGAAGTTGAGCAAAATTTAGAACTCTTCAACACAACAGAGCAGGAGTGATAAAAACACACACAGGATTGGACTTTTTACCAAACTCATTCATTTCCTATACAGCTTATCCTCATTAGGGTCGCAGGGATGCTGGAGCCTATCCCAGCAGACTATGGGCGAGAGGCGGGGTACACCCTGGACTGGTCGCCAGTCAATCGCGGTTTTACCAAATTATGTATTGTTATTATTTATGTATTATTTATTGTTATTTACTTTTGCACCACAAAGTGAATATGAACCGTTCCGTATGTTTTTATTTATGTATTTATTCTTCTGATTTTTCTTTTCTATCTCTCCCGTCTTTCCTTGTTTAATTTATTTTGTGATTTTTTTTTTTTTTTAAGTAACATTTTTGGGGAGCTGCTCGAAATGTGAATTTCTGAAGGAGATGAATAAAGTATCTATCATTCGATATGTATAAAACAATTAACTGTCTATTTGTGTACTCCGCTAGTGTGAGGTCATCATGGCGTCCGACCCCAGTGAAGCCCCAGCCTCTGCAGACCATAAGCTGCAGTTTGCTCCCTTCAGCAGCGCTTTGGAGGCGGGCTTCTGGCATCAACTCACACAAAAGAAACTTGACGACTACAGGCTGGACGAGAGCCCCAAATGCATCAAGGGGTACTACTACAACGGTAAAGATTACAGAAGCATGTGCTCCCGCTAACAACATACACCAACATTGTCATCATGCACTTTGTAAAAATGTGCCTTCATTGTTTTTCCTAAAGGTGATCCGGTTGGTTTACCCACTCGTCTGACCTTGGAGTTCAGTGCCTTTGATGTGTAAGTTCGGAGGATTGATGCGAACAGAGGCAGATAGGAGATATGAACAGATAAAGTGGTGTCCGAATTGTTAATGTGAAGTGTTTTGACAGTGATTGACAGCAGAGTGGGTGCAGCACAGCGTTGCGGCAGATGGCAATGTCGTAACTTTTACCCAAGCTCTATTTTTATCCACTTCTTCATTACTACTTTTCGAAACTTGCACCTTAACACCATGGTGGCTACATATGAGAAGTGTTACCTAACAAAGTTTTCTGACTTTGATTAAACATCCTGATGCCCTTCTGTTGTTAAAAAAAAAAAAAAAGACACAGGTTTCCCACATCGTTGTACAAGTACTGTTGGTGTACAGCGGGTCCATTTAGTACTACTCGGGAACACCAGATTTGATAAACAACAAAATTATACTGTATATATGAAATAATTGAACACATTTGAAGCTAAACCGCGTTGGTAACTGGAGATACCACAAACAGTTGTTCCTGCCAAGCAAAATATTTTTGTGGTGGTATTTGGCATAGAAAGTTTGACTTATATAGACTACATATCAGGAAAATTGAGAAAAAATGGGTAGTAGTACCGTACGTGTGAGCGACTCATGTGGCTCCTTTTGTCCTAAAATAACATGAATTTGGTTTATTTGGAACATGCTTAACAAAGTTGCATTGAAGACATTTATTGAAACACACGATCATTAGTCTTATTATTTATGTCATGAATGGATTTTCTCTGAATATATGTACATTTTTGGGTAATATGAGTGTAAAGGTGACTATAGGGGTGTTATTTCATGTATGCAGGGCTCTAATAATGGTAAAAATTCTATTAAGAAAGTCATAAGCACATTGGCCTCACAGTCAGGAGGTTCAGGGTTCAAATCTCCGTTGGGCATCTCTGTGTGGAATTTGTATGTTCTCCCCGTGCGTGCGTGGGTTTTCTCCAAGTACTCCGGTTTCCTCCCACATTCCCAAAACGTGCACGTTAGGTTAATTGGCAACTTTAAATTGTCCATTAGATTTGAATGTGAGTGTGAATGTTTGTCTGTCTGCCCTGCGATTGGCTGGCGACCAGTCCAGGGTGTACCCCGCCTCTCGCCCAAAGCCAGCGGGGATAGGCTCCAGCATACCCGCGACCCTAATGAGGATAAGCGGTATAGAAAATGAATGAATGAATAAACAGGTTTTCTATGCTGTAACTATGAAAATATTCAGTTTATGAACATTGAGTCCTACTTTGCAGGAAATTGACCTGTCATGGTTGTGTCTGGAACCAATTGATTGCAATAAATGAGTCCATAATAACATCAGCACAGCTTTCTCTCAGAATAAACATGACTTGTTTTCTTGCTACCCTCGGTCTTCTATTGGATGAAATATGTAAAAGCAAACACAGGAGATCATTTTTCTTCGCCATTGTTGGTGTTTGTTAACGTTCGGACTCACACACAGCTCTGTATGTGGGGACGCCATTGATTTTTTTTCCTTGTTTAATATCAGAGATGGCTTGACTCCGGCTCACTGCTGTGCGGCTGTTGGCAAACTGTACAACACCAACACGCTGGATGCCTTTAAGAGCACCGATAAGAAGGCTCTGCTGGAAAAAGAGTCCAAAGAGGTAAATGTCGCATAGAACCACAAATTGTAGTCGAATGTAGTTGTAAATGCTGTTTTGTAGCTTTGGGATGCCATACAGTCGGGAGATGCACTCAGAGACCCGGCTGTGCTCTGCAGGTTTATTCTGCTGACCTTTGCGGTAAGTGTCATGGTATTAATGGCATTAATATGTGCATATTCAGGAGTTGATCACTTGCGGTACATACTGTCTTCCTGCAGGACTTAAAGAAGTACCACTTCTACTACTGGTTCTGCTTCCCTGCACTCTGCTTCCCAGAGGGGATAAAGATCATAAAGCAGCCCTCTGCCCTAGAGAAGGTGTTCTCAGCAATACAGGTTGTTAACATTACACATCGGTGCTTGAATTATTTAAATTGAAATACCCCCCCAAAACCTAAATCTAACACACACATACAATCGTGATTGACCTGTATGTCATCAATGAGGGATACTAATGTCATACCATGACTAATCACCCAAATATTAAAGGAATCAATAACAATGCATTTATAACATGCCTTATTAAACCGGAGGTATTACTACGTATTATTCGATGCATTATTCATGGGTGCCCTTCTCAAGCTGGATACATACAGCACCAGTGGTGTCCATATGCAGACACACTTTTTTATTTATGATTTCTAATTGTCTTTGCCTCAGATCGCAGCCTTGCAGGAGGCCTACGACTGCCTGTGTATCAAAGGCGGGACCACTGCCGTCCCTTATTTCCTAATGAAGTACACCGATGACGGCGTTCAGCTGGCCCTGCTTGCAGAGTGGGCGACGTTCTTCCCTTGTACAACCAAGGTTTGTTTATTACTTTTACAGACAATTTTGCAGCAGTAATGTCAGCTTCACGGTCATGTTGACAGTGCACCGACTTGTAATCAGGACAACAGCATATTGGTCGTTGCCATGGCAGCACCGAATCGCCTGCTTTGGTGGTCTATGGTAATGCAGCACAGTAGTTCAGTGGAATTTCTAAAGTGGCAGATTTATGTATCTTAAAGCCATTTTATTAGTAAATCTTTTTCCAGGTCAAACTCTTTCCCATTTATTATCTGTAGGCATCGTTTTAAGTAACATGAACATTTCAAACCCATTCAAGTTTAAAAATTAAGTTAGTCACTGATTACACTGTAAAAACAAAAAAACAATGTCTTAAATGACAAATGAAGGTGTAATGCGAAATATCTTTCAAATATGCAGTAACCCCTCGGTTTTTGCGGGTAATTGGCTCCAGATGTAATCGCGATAAATGCATTTCTTCAAAGTAGGATTCCTCATATTTCAAATATTTTTGTACTCAAGAACATAGAATACCTGTTTGATGTTCTACGTGCCGTTTTTAATAATATTAGAGTCCTGTATAATATACAATAACACCCCTACAGTCACCTTTTCACTCATTACCCAATATAAAAAATCAATCAGAAAAAAACTATTTAAGACATAAATAAAACTTGTTCTTGTGTGTGTTTCAATCAATCTAATTCAAACAGTGCAAAACTTTTATGGCCCTGCCTCTATAAAGTATCAAAATCAATAACTTTATAAAATAGTTTTATGTTATATTTATGATTTCCATTTGTGTATTATTTATTAAATAATTATAATTAGACTTGTGATATTTTAAAATATATATAAATATATATTTTTTCCTTTGAATATTTGGCTTACATTCCAAATTGTACAACTTCATGGATGTTTGACTTGAGATATTTCACTGGGCTGATTTGCCTTCTTTCGCTCCTGACCATGTTGACAAAGTTTTGGGACTTTATTTAGAGGTAATTTCTATTTGCCACGGAGATTTAAAAATACTGAAAGGGAGCCCTGTGCAAAAAAAGGGCAAATATTATTTCTTAACTGCTATTACATCATGCTGATAAGCTGGCTGCTGATTTTCTTCCAGGTCACTGTGGGCGTGTATGATCCGTGTACTTTGTCTCAACATCCAGGATGGCCTTTGAGAAATCTACTGGTCCTCTTAGCTCACCAGCGGTAAGCACCTTTCATAGTGTGTGTGTGTGTGTGTGTGTGTGTGTTGAATGTCTTTCTGTAATGTTTATTGGGCTGCCTGTAATTATGGAACCTCTGAAGTCAAATTATTCCAAAGCTGCACAAGTTGTAGTTTAATCAAAAGTTTGGGTAAAAAAAATATGCTCACCATTTTCTTCATGTGTAAAATGTGTTTAACTGTGATAGGCATGATATAGAGTTTAGAGAAATACACATTTGAAGGTTTTTTTATGGGTGTGTCAGTTGCAGTTTTTTACCAGCACGAGTGGGGGGTCTTGGATATTAACCCCCAGAGGGGATCTACTGTAATACTTGGTGAATATTTAAGATTTACTGCAAGTGGGTGGCTTCATTTTACACTTTTATGAAGAATGGTAAAGTATGAAAACAGTTTGAGTCTGGAACAGATGATTCACATTACCAGTATTGCTCATGAGAAAAAACGGAGAAAATTGCAACAATACGTGAAAAGTGAAAATAACTACAATAGATTAAAGATTAACACATGCATTTTATGAATGATCACGGCAGTGCATTAACACCATTCCTGTTACTTTGTGCATGATTTGGTAATAGTGGATTTGGTTATAAAACCGAGCTCTGCTTTTTTTTTCGCCAAGTGCTTGACTCACAGGCATTTTTTATCCAAAACAAACTTCAGTCATCTAGTACGTGTTCCCCACTGCTAAACATAAACTGTTGATGCTTGCGATGAGAGATATGCAGCTTGTCTCCATTTTTGTTTTGTTTTCTCTGCACTTGCACTTGTAAATGAAGCTATTCACTACCTTATAAGGGGAAATGCGTTGCCATTGAATGTGAGCCTGTTTGCAGCCTGCTGGGGTGAGAATGTCACATGCATACTCTTGAAAACAAATGTGTTTTGTGTGTGTGTTTTAGGGGTTTTAAGGTGGACACGGTAGAGATTCTGTGTTTCAGGGACAGAACTCTGCAGGGCATCCGATCCATTCAACATAGCATCGTTTTTCAGGTCAAACTACCTGAACTACCCCTCAACCCTGGTAATCATTTTTTTTGTCTTTTTATGCATGCAAGTGTGCATGTGTGGGTATTCTTATCCAAATTTTAACTAATTTTTAGCAGTGTTTCCCCTTAAATGCCATCAATATCTGGTAGGTTGGGGGGCATAATTATGCCATCTAATCTGAATAATTGGCCTTAATGCATTTGCATGTAATTGTAATGCAGTGGTTCCCAAACTTTTATATATACACATTTTTTCAGCCCGTCCATCTCTACCCCCATTCACTCAACCCCTCCTCACACCCATCACCATCCACAGCGACCCCCCCTCCCCCCGCCGCGGATATAAACGTTGTGAAATAGAAGATTTAAGCTTGTTTTTTGTACTTACCGTGTCTGCGAGGCTTTGTGTGGACAAATTACGTCACTTTCGCACCCACGCCCCCTCGTGTGGCTCTTTTCACGCGGAAACATTTCGCTCGGTGCACCTCCTCATTTTTATAACTACACGGCGGGGGCGCACGGAAAAAAATGGCAGACGAGCAAGAGATTGTCACAGCTGAAGCACAAAAATATCGGCACTCACGGAAACTTGGAACACTCGCGCTTTACGTCAGTGGAGAATTTGAACACACCCAAAGTGGCAAAAAATCCATAAACAGGGCGCTTTGTTATTAAAGCTGCTGGGTTCTAAGGGGGAGAAAAATGTAGCAGCTTGTAGTCCGAAAAATACGGTAATAATGGAAAGTGTGCATGGTAGCCCCGCGCCCCCCCTAGTTTGAAAACCACTGTTGTAATGGATGGTGTGGGAGAACGGAATCATGTTGTGCGAGACAAAAAAGTAAGTTAACAAAAAAAACCACATAAAAACCACAAGAAATATGTTTGCAAGTGTTTTGCTACAAATAACCGTTTTTCCGTAGCTTTTGGTTGTTTTCATATACACACACACAAAAGCGCTGGTGAGTGCTTTGAAATGGGGCAGCACCCGCTGCTTGTTTAGAGGAGCGATAAGTGCTTTCATGTCAGAGTTTCTGGTTAAAAGCCCAAAGTTTATGTCCCGATGAGCCATGGAAACCAGAAGACGACAGACTTATGCACATATCCTTTTTTAGTGGGTCAATTCTGCGATTCCATGGCTTTTGTACGCATGCCGGCGTCTTTGTGCATATTTTAACTGGTATGAACCTAATGCCATGCTGAGACTTCATACCCTTCATATGTTTTGAATAAGGCATTAAGAGTTGATAATAACGAGGACAGTAATGGCAGCACTCTGTAATCTGTGAAGGTTTTATGTTGTGTTCAGATGTTTAGTTACTCGCATTGCAAAAGCCAAAATGGATTACGATGCACAAGGTTGCTTGGCAAAGCCATTAGCCAATCATTTTCAGCCCTGCTTCTTTAGAAACCACCTTAAAGCAAGACACGAGCACATCATGAAAGGAGAGACGTGCATTAACATTTCGTACAGTCATTTGATGAAAGTCCAATTAGAGTATGACATCGTAAATATATTTGCACAATTTAGTCTTTGTACTTGTTTGCCACATGGAAAAGGAACTTATTTCACCTTACTTATGTTCACAGCGTGTCCAAAGAGCGTTGGCTGGGAGAAGAACCCCAAGGGGGCCATGGGACCCAGAATGGTCAACCTCAGTGAATGTATGGACCCCAAAAGGTAGCACAAAAGAAAATACCAGTTTGGGGTGTCAGGGTATACCCGAATCACCGCTTGATATGTACCTCACTTTTAACATCACAATTTGGTTAATTTTTGGTATTGGTGTCCCAGTACAACTTTGCACTTTTCAGTATGATTCCAATATTTGCAGCCTTTGGTGTTGACCGACACCGATATTGATCCAAATCATTTAGTAAAAAAAAAAAAAAGCATGCATCTGATGTTCGGTTTTATAAACAATAGGCATAATATAAAGAGGCTCGAGGTAAACCTGACATTACTCATCACCATCAGTGGCTGGCTTTTTTTTTTTAACATGCCTTTTTGGTGTACTGTGGGAGTTTCTCCCGCTTTACAAATTTGTCAAACAGCAGATGATGTTTCAGTAAGTTGCGTGTAAGTGTTGCAAAAATACTGCTTCAAATGTGCGATGAGGTCGGGCGTATTCCACTTTCACGGTTTTGTGCCACCGTGGGAAACTTGTGCATGATAAGTCGTGCACTCAGCTGCAATGTACTGTATTTTCAACAAAAAGTAGGGGCGACATCACTCCTCTTCTTTGCTAAACATGCCAGCACATGCTGTTTCATGTGGGTTCTGCATGATGGACAGATGTGCTGGCGCGGTCAATAAGCCGAGTTTTTTTGCTGATATCGGACCAATATCTGATATCAATACTGGCTTGGGATATGCCTTTCTTATTGGTACAGTTAAGGAACAAAATACAAAACATAAAATTGCTTTGCTTTTGTGTTAAAAAAAAGTATGATTTAAAAAAATTCCCAATAATAAAGAAAAAAAGTTTTACTTTTAGGCTCCAGCATCCGCGTGACCCTAATGAGGATAAGCGGTATAGAAAATGAATGAATAACATATACATTAGTATATATGTTACATACTGTATATTATGTAAATGTATGATATAGTGACTATATTCATTCATGTTCTTTACCGCTTATCCTCATTAGGGTCACGCGGATGCTGGAGTCTATCCCAGCAGACTTTGGGCGAGAGGCGGGGTACACCCTGGACTGGTCGCCAGCCAATCGCAGGGCACATATAGACAAACAAACATTCACACTCACATTCATACCTTTGGACAATTTAGAGCGGCCAATTAACCTAACATGCATGTTTTTGGAATGTGGGAGGAAACCGGAGTACCCGGAGAAAACCCACACACGCACGGGGAGAACACGCAAACTCCACACAGAGATGCCCAACGGAGATTTGAACCCAGGTCTTCCAGATCTCCTGACTGTGTGGCCAATGTGCTAACCACTCATCCACCGTGTGGCTAATATAGTGACTTTTTAAGGAAATTAAAGTTAATTATTGGCAGAAGTACAGCTTTAATAGTACCAGTTTGTGACCCTGTTTCTCAATCCTTCTGAACACAATTTCACTGTGAAGGCAAAGTGGGGGAAATCTGAGATTTTAATGACTTAAGCAGATTTTCAAGTTTTAGCTTCTCCTTGGTAGTATTGCTAGGCATGACTCCCGCCAGCTAAAGGCTGGGCTGCAGTGTTTTTGTTTGCGTAGTAGACGCTTCACTACAGTATATCGCCATGCCACTTTTTGTCCTTCAGGTGTTCCATATGGGAATTCTGTATACCCCTGTGTGGCACCGAACATCTTAACATCTACATTATTTCAAGGCCATACTGTTCCATGCTAGGTTAATGGATGTCAATTGTCACGTTTAGGCTTGCAGAGTCCTCCGTGGACCTTAACCTGAAACTGATGCGATGGAGGCTCGTTCCTTCGCTGGACCTGGACAAAGTGGTCGGCACCAAGTGTCTTCTCTTGGGAGCTGGGACTCTAGGCTGCAATGTAGCCAGAACCTTAATGGTGAGACTGGAGGGAGGAATGGATAAGAGTGCATAATGCTTAAGAGTGATCAGCAAATTGATATCTTCTGTCTCCTTCTAGGGATGGGGGGTGAGACATATCACCTTTGTAGACAATGCCAAAATCTCCTACTCCAATCCGGTCCGACAGCCTCTTTACGAGTTTGAAGACTGCCTCGGAGGAGGGAAGTCTAAAGCCATTGCAGCTGTGGATCGGCTCAACAAAATCTTTCCTGGTGTTGTAAGTACCAGAAGAAAATGATGGAAAAATGATTATGATTACATATTAACTAGAAAAGCACTCTTGGGAGCGCAGACCTTGGCAAGCGCTTCCGTAATGTCGTGACTGACCACAAAGTAATCATACTACACCTTCCAATTCCAACTCCTATTTTCATATTCTGGTTCATAGTACAGTATCTGTAATTATTCCATTATTAGAGCAGGCTTTGATATTTTGTAAAACCTGTTGGAAATTTGTCCTGTATTATTTTTTGCAAGTGATCTGCGGAATTATATGCGCAAATGCCGAAAATGGGCATACGTTCCAAAGTAAAACAATTCTTTAAAAATAAAAATATTTGAACATAAACAAAGAAACAGAACACCGGAAAAAAACATACCCTTCTTGTAAAGGTAAATATGTATTACACTAAGACGATTGTTGTTGTTATACAGAGATCAGATGAATTATGCCAATAATTTTCACATTGTATTAATTTTTGAAAAATAATAATATATATTGCTATTATTGCATTTAAAATAATATAATACATAATAATAATACAAATGAAATAATATATGAACAAATTAAACAAATTCCATTCCATTCCATTTTCTTCCGCTTATCCGGATCGCGGGGGCGGCAGTCTCAGTAAGAAAGTCCAGACTTCCCGGTCCCCGGCGACCTCTTCCAGCTCCACCGGGAGGACACCAAGGCGTTCCCAGGCCGCTGTGAGACATAGTCCCTCCAGCGTGTCTTAGGTCTTCCCCGGGGCCTTCTCCCGGCTGGGCATGCCCGAAGCACCTCACCAGGGAGGCGCCCGGGAGGGATCTGGACTAGATGCCTGAGCCACCTCAACTGGCTCCTCTCGATGTGAAGGAGCAGCGGCTCTACTCTGAGCTCCTCCCGGATGGCCGAGCTCCTCACCCTATCTCTTAGGGTGAGTCCAGTCACCCTACGGAGGAAAGTCATTTCCGCCGTTTGTTTTTGCGGGACGTGGTTGAATGCCCTTTCCAAATCCACAAAGCAGATGTAGACCGGTTGGGCAAACTCCCACATACCCTCCAGTACCCTTGCAAGGGTGTAGAGCTGATCCAGTGTTCCGCAACCGGGAGTTTCGACTAACGGTCGTACCCTTCTCTCCATCACCTTTCCCAGGGTGGCTGAGGAGTGTGATCCCCACCCCGGTCTGCCAGTCCAGAAATACATTTCCCGACTTCCATGCAATGTTGAAGAGGCGTGTCAACCAAGACAGTCCTCCAACATCCAGAGCCTTGAATTCAGGGCAAAACTCATCCACCCACGGAGCCTTGCCATTGGGGGGGAGTGTTTTGAGTACCCCAAATACCTCAGCCATGGTGATAGAGCTGTCCACGTACGTGTCCTCAGACTTCTTCTACGGAAGGTATGTCAGTGGGATTGAGAAGAGCCTCAAAGTATTCCTTCCACCGACCAACTATATCCTCAGTCAAGGTCAGCAAGGCCCCGTCCGCACTGTAAACGATGCGACCTGGAGACCGCTTCTCCTTTCTGAGGTGTTGGACGGTTTGCCAGAACCTCTTCGAGGCCGACCGAAAGTTTTTCTCCATAGCCTCACCGAACTCCTCCCACACCCAGGTTTTTGCCTTGACCAACACCGAAGCCGCATGCCGCTTGGTCTGCCAGGACCTGTCAGCTGCTTTGGGAGTCCCACAAGCCATCCATGCTTGATAGGACTCCTTCTTCAGCTTGACGGCAGCCCTAACCCCCGGTGTCCAGCATCGGGTTCGGGTCTTGTCGCCACGACCGGCACCGACCACCCTGCGGCCGCAACTACGACTGGCTGCCTCAGCAATGGAGGTCCGGAATACGGCCCATTTGGACTCAATATCCTGGTCCTCCCTCGAAATGCAGGCGAAGCTCTGCCGGAGATGAGAGCTGAAGATTCGACGACGGGAGACTCTGCTAGATGTTCCCAGTAGACCCTCACTACGCGTTTGGGTGTACCAGGCCTGTCCGCCATCCTGCCACGCCATCAAATCCAACTCATCACCAGATGGTGATCAGTTGACAGCTCAACCCCTCTCTTCACCCGTGTGTCCAGAACATGCAGGAGCAGGTCTAATGATACGACCACAAAGTCAATCATAGACCTGCGACCTAGGGTGTCCTGGTGCCAAATGCACTCATGAACATCCTTATGTTCGAACATGGTGTTTGTTACGGACAAACTGTGGTTCGCACAGAAGTCCAGCAACAACACACTACACTGGTTCAGATCAGGGAGGCCGTTCCTCCCAACCACGCCCCTCCAAGTCACACTGTAATTGCCCACATGGGCGTTGAAGTCTCCCAGTCTAACTATGGAGTCACCAGCAGGGGTGCTCTCCATATCTATATCTATTCGGAATGCCTCACCCTCTTCCACAAGCTCGGGCTCCTTCCCCACCGGAGAAGTGACATTCCATGTCCCAAGAACCAGATTTGACCGCAGAATGGTTGCCCGGACACCCGACCTCGACCACCGTCCAAATCTCATGGCACCGGACCCTTATGGTTGTTCCTGCAGGTTGGTTGGTCTGCGGGAGGGGGGAGCTGCCGTGTTGCTTATTCGGGCTGGGCCCGGCCAGGCCCCACGGGTGAAGGACCGGCCAAAAATTAAATAAATATATTATAAAATGTTCTTACCGCTTTTGTATTTTCCTAATTTAGGTGTGGCTAATCTGAATTGGTTCTCACTGGTGCTTTCCTGTTTGATTGCTTGCATAGGAGATGTGATGAACAAACCATGCAGAAAATTAGGTGTTGCTGCTCCGATAAAACCAACCTGTACGGTCCAGTAGCCATCAATTCAAGGCTATGAAAATACAGTGACCTGGATGAATGAGAATATTCACAAGTATGAATGAATTAATGCATATGTTTAAACGAGCACCTGTGTTCTGATGCTTGGGGTTTTTGAAAGAAGTCCAGTGGGTTCTAATCAGATGAATTATTCTCTTTCTTTGCAAGCTGGGACATTTGAGCCATTGGTGTTATATTGTAATAAGAGTAGCAGTTATGGCAAAGCGGAAAAAAGAGACGATTGTGGTGTTTCCCACAGGTCTGCTGTTTAACTGTGACTTCTAGTCTAAGTAGCATAATTGGCCAAATAATTGAGTGATTTTGTATGCACAGTGGTCATAAAAATACCAAGGGCTTTCTGCTACTACCAAATAGCATTATTTTTGTCTTGGTTCAGGGATAGTCTGTTTTTATGAAAACCATCATCACTGTCATTTCATCTGTGACTTATTTATTAGCTTTTGTGTGCAATCTCCAGAACAAAATGCGGTAGTATCTGCAATTAATACTAGCTGTAGGTCTTTTGTTACTTGACAGATGTCATTTATAGTTAAACAGTTTTGGTCCCAGTATTGACCCCTGGAGTACGCCGCAAGATATTTTTAAGCTTGCAGATGTATATTCTCTTAGCTTCACATATTGCTTCCTGTTTACCAAGTAGTTTTTTAACCAGTTCAATACTAATACTCTGATTTTGTATCTTTCCTGTTTATAAATCAAGGTATTGTGATACTTGGTACTGTTTAAGATGCCCCATATTGCTGTAATGTTGTTGGTTCTTGTCTAATAATTTACTATAATGTTTCTCTCACACACTCTTAAAATATTTGTTGTTTTTAATAATTAGTTTTTGTTTCTTTACTTTTTTGCATTATAGATTGCCTATACAATGTATTTTTCTTCTTACCGGCATTTTGCAGATTCTTTGTCATTCACGGCTGATTCTTCTTCTCCTTTTAAGACATTTCTTTCAATGGACAGTGTTTATCGTAGTGCTTCATATAAACATATAGAACATATGCTTCATCTACGTGGTTTTCACAATAGACACGCTGCCATGGTTCTTCTAGAGCCTTTTCAAAAGCGTTAATACTTTCCTCAGTTTGAAGTTTTCGAAATGTTGTGTTTTCTTCCACTTTTTTCTTCTGTAGTTTTCGTTGTAAATTATGAAAACTGGGATATAGTCACTTCTTCTTCTTTTCCTTTCGGTTTATCCCTGGTTATCCCTTCAGGTGTGGCCACAGCGTAACAGTTTTTCTCAGTTTATTTTGCATGTTTTGATTTGGCATGCCCTTCCTGATATCATTAATTAATAGACCACTGATTGTGTAATTATCAAAAGTAGTTTGCGTACATGCTTCTGCTGTTGATATTAATAATTGATATTTTGTTGTCAGGTTTAATGTTATTGTTTTTCCATACAGTAGAGGGCACTCATTTCTAATATCTAAGAAAAAAATGTATCTGTATGAAGTTTTTCAGATACTACATCTTTAATTTTCCCCTCTTATTTTTCTTTCCCTGCTTTGGTGTCATCTACTTCTTTTTGAGTGCACCTGAGGCTAGTTTCAACTTCTTGCAGCTATCTAGATAGTGTGTTTAGTCCTGTGTTAGAGGACTCCAGTGCAACTTTAATAAAGCCTTTAAAATGATCCTGTTGTTGCCGTAATAGGTCATTTCGTTTTGTTGTAGCGGGAGTTGACTTACTTGTGAGAATAAAACAGTCATCTTTGTACCTTTTATATGCTCTTGACTCAGAATGCATGTTAGAAACAGCACTGTCTCACACAGCACACAGTGATAGCCAGACAGGAGCCGATAGCCATACTAACCCATGCAGCACACTGGAGATGTTGGTCACACTGCAGGCAGGGGCAATGGAGGGCCTTCAGTAGGGCCTTGGCTTAGTGGATGTGCTACAGCAGAGCCTGAGCATTGCCAGGTGGATGGAGGAAAGGTCAGCTGCAGGGTCTTGGCCTGGCCTGGCCTGGTGGATGGTGGGGCTGCAGCAAGGAGCCTGGCCTTAGCTTGGCTAGCCTGGTGGATGTTCTGCACCGTAACCTGGGCCCGTCCTGGTGGATACACTCCAGCAGAGCCTGGGGCTAGACTGGTGGATGAGCTGCCACAGAGCCTGAGCTTGGCCTGGTGGATGAAGGTGCAGCAGCAGGGCCTTGGCCTGGTGGAGTTTGCTACAGCAAGGTCTTTGCCTGGTCTGGCCTGGTGCACGGACTGCAGCAGAACCTGGGCCTGGCCAGGTGGATGCGCTCCAGTAAGACCCTGCCTGGCTTGGCTTAGTTTGTTGAATGTCCTTAAACAAACAGCTTTGTCCTGCTTCCCCATTCCATTTGAGTTAAGTTTAGAATAAATAAATTGGATGCCATTTGCTTGATAGCTCGCAATATGCTATGGGTAGCAGTCGTCTCAGTGATTCCGTAGCGTGCGCATTACCGCGTAATGTTGTGTAAACAAAGAATAATAGAAGTGTAAAGGTGACTATAGGTGTGTTATTTTTTTAAGTGCCTCCAACAATGGTTAAAAAAAAACGTATTTAGAAAGTCCTAAACAAGTTTTCTGTACCATAATTAAGAAAATATTAAATTTATTAGTATTGAAATCGACTTAGTGAAAATTAATTTAGCGCTGTCTGGTTTTGAAGCAATTATCTGAAATAATAATAATAATACATTTTATTTATCACTTAGCGCTTTTCAAGAAACTCAAAGACGGTTCACAATACATTAAAGAATAAAAACAGCAAAAAAATTTACTGTACAGAATCAAACATTAAAAGCAGTTTTAAACAGGTGATTTTTGATTCTGTGATAAATGATGGACGAGTGTAATGTTATAAGAACAAAGTCAAAATATTATGGAGAAAAAAGTCATAATGCTGGGAAGGAAATTTACAAGAACAAAGTTGAAATAGGAAAAAAAGTTTTTTTATAGTATTACATTTTCAGGGTAACTTTAAAACGTTTAAATTAGCAGACAGCTTTCTCAAACCTCTCCTGTTCCTGTAATGACTCACTCACTGCCTGACAAAGTAATTTCCTTACCCTTTAGGGTAGCTGAAATGGTAAAATTACATTGACATAACCAAGCCGGCAATCTGGACTTACTTAAATGCTATTTTTTTTGTTGATTTTTCCAGGAAAGTGGCACATAGCGTATGCAGTCCATCTTGTCTCTCCCCCCCCATAGGAGTAGGTCTCGCTTTCTTGCAAACACAAGGGGGGAGGCATCACATTTGTGTTTAATACAAAATGCTAAAACCAATCCAATATATGCAAATATGGTTAACATACTATATTTTTCAGCTGGAATTTTAATTCATCCATCCATCCATCATTCATCCAGTCACGGGTTTGCTGGAGCCTATCCCAGTTGTCTTTGGGCAGCAGGCGGGATACACTCTGGACTGCCAATCACAAAAATTTAATTCATTAATTTATATTAGGGTTGTGATGATATCAGCATAAAAATATGGTATGGATATCACTTTTTTTCCAATACGGAAAGCTGATTTAAAATAAATAAATAAATAAAGAGGCGTAAATGATAACCTCAGCAAACCTCGTCTGAAGTGTGTAAACAGCTGTAACAAGCTTGCTCCGTCCTGACTAATGTTATGTCTGTGGTATCTCCTTTGGATATTAAAGTTTGCGATTCGCAAAGACTGCAAAGCGTTCATTATGCAAGACCGAACTAACGTTCGATTCATAGGGCGAAAGCCATCGGAAAATGTATATCACATTCCATAACCAGTCCTTTTTCTATCGGGCAAGACGCTGAACTTGGTGTTTTTCGAGCCACGCTTTGCCATGCCCAATTGCAAGTATTGTTCAAATATTTGCGTACTCGAGTTGTACAATGTTGTTTACAGCCTCGTTGCGAAGCTAATTGCTGATCCTGTATCCATTAGCTTCACAACAGATATGTGGTAATTCTGTGACAGGAGATACTGTATGTGTCTATCCATTCTGTATGCTGCTTGTCCTCTAGTGAAGTGCTTTGCTCAGATGAAACGCATAATGGGAAAACGTTAAAATAATTGTCTTTTTCATTTTAAACTCGTATTGGTGCTGTATAGTATATTTCATAGCTACCTTTTGAGTTTTCTTATAGTGTTCTTTTTAAGCTGAGCCAGACTGTTACATTGAGTAATGACTACAAAGTCGATCATAAACCTGCGACCTAGGGTGATCTGGTGCCAAGTGCACTTATGGACATCCTTATGTTCGAACATGGTGTTTGTTATGGACAAACTGTGGTTCGCACAGAAATCCAGCAACAACACACCACACGGGTTAAGATCAGGGAGGCCATTCCTCCCAATCACGCCCCTCCACGTCACACTGTAACTGCCCACATGGGTGTTGAAGTCTCCCAGTAGAACTATGGAGTCACCAGCTGGGGTGCTGTACAGTGTCTGTGATGTTCATTTGATGGTTTATACACTGCCTGCCAAAAACAAAGTCACCACCAAAAAAAAAAGGTCATACAATCTAATATTTTGTTGGACCGCCTTTAGCTTTGATTACGGCACACATTCGCTGTGGCGTTGTTTTGAGAAGCTTCTGCAATGTCACAAGATTTATTTCCATCCTTTGCATTAATTATTCACCACGATCTTGCATTGATGATGAGAATGCTAAAGATTCTTAATGAGGTTAAGGTCTGGACTCCATGTGTGAAAATGATCTCTCATGCTCCCTGAACCGCTCTTTCACAATTTGAGCCCAATAAATCCTGGCACATCTTGGAATATGCCCGTGCCATCAGGGAAGAAAAAATCCACTGATGGAATTACCTAGTCATTCAGTATATTCAGGTAGTCAGCTGACTTCACTCTTTAAGCACATACTGTTGCTGAACCTAGACCAGACCAACTGCAGCAACCGCCTACCTATTTGCTTAGTTAAATGCAAGTGGCGACTTTTTTGGGGGGGCAGGCAGTGTACTTCGCAAATTCGATATCGGTGACTGAGAACTTCCTCTTCCTTGTCCTCTTTGCTATGATTTTGGAGGGAAATGTCCATTCATGCATTCTGATTACTTGGATTACTGTAAAGAGGGGAAAGTTAAAAATGTCTTTTTTAATTTATCGATTAATGGAAAAAAATAATTGACGATTAATCAATTATGAAAATAATTGTTAGTTGCACCCCTGAAGCACACAGGCAGCATGTGTTTTCCATTTTATTATTTTGCCTTTGGCTTACTGCAGATGTAGTCCTTTGCATCTCATTTTGCAGTTTCCAATTTTTCACTTACCATTTTGGAGTGTGGCCCAGAAGTCGTACGGCAACCAGATTGGCCCAATCTTAAAATGATTGTATCCTATGTTCAAAATACAGTGGCTCGGCAGTCGATCCCGCTCCGCTCGGATCAATATATTCATTATCGGGGCCCAAGAAGTGAGTAACAGTGGTGCCAAGACCCTCTTGCAATTGCAATGTTTATCATTATTATTATTCTATACATTTCATTGCATTTTTGAGGACTTTTTCAATAAAGAAAAATCACAAAAAAATATATATTTCCGGGGTCCATAACACAAACCCTAGAAATTCACTCAGTAACAGCCCCTTTAAAAAAAATAAAAATAAAAATTACCCCTGCCACCAGTATAGGAATTAAACTTGGTGGTATCATGACAGAATGCATGAAAACGTTTCAGAAACCCACGTTGACAGCCATTTTGGATTAAAACCAGGGACTGTACTTCGACAAACTACTTAGGGACTTTGACCAAATGAGCCCAAATGAAAATCATTATGTACTATAATAAATATTGCTTTCATGAAGTGCATGCAATAACTTTTTTTTTATAAAATTCCCATTTAACATAAATAATTAAAAACTTCATCGTTAGACACCTTAATTATGCATCATTCATGTTTTTGTTTTTTCATGGAACTTAAATTATACTTCCTGCAATTCCAATTTGAATTGCTATTCTGTTTCCTGTTTGCAATTGTGTAAATGTGATGTTGCTTAATGTAATTTTGTTAAGCATGCCCAAAAAAATGAAATTATTGTATAAAAGATTTCTCTAACACCCATCATCAGACCGAACCAATACAACAATCCGAAAGTCCAAGGGACTGACTGGTTAATTACCAATTAAGTAGAATTGTATTTGTATTTACAAAAGTTGGGAGAATTTGGAAACTCAGCCTCATTGTGTATTTTCCAGAAAGCTGAGGGCTACAATATGAGCATCCCCATGCCGGGCCACCCTGTGAATTTCTCCCAAGCAACCCACTTCCAGGCCCAGACGGATGTGGAGCATCTGGAGAAGTTAATCTCTGAGCATGACGTGGTCTTCTTGCTAATGGACACCAGGGAGAGCCGCTGGCTGCCCACCGTGATCGCTGCAAGTAAGAGAAAGGTGAGGACGGGAGGTCGTGTACATCAAGTGAGAGTGGTCATCATCTGTCTGGTTTACTGACGTCACATCAGGATCAGGATGAGAGCAAGGATGACATTGTGGTATTAGTGCAGTAGTAGTGATTCTCATTTGTGGATGTCAACAATGACAGGATTGTTTAATAACAAAAACAAGGAATACCAAAGGGATGCGGCAAAACACACTTGATGTCCTTCAACACATCTTCTTTCAGTCGGTTATACCGTTTTTGGAATTGCTGTTTGTGACATGAATGTTACGAATTGTACGGCAATTTGTACTGTCTGTCAAACATTCGTAACATTTCCGCAAAGGTTGGCTTTTCAACCGTATTCAAAGTTGCATTTGTTTTGCAATGTAGAGAGCGACTCTGTGAGCATGCACCATTTTGCGTTGTTTTGTTTATATTTCCTTTGCCGACCAGACGCCCCGACGCTGATGCCAAACGTTGACTGTCGGGATGAAGGCTCTGCAGCTGCCGCATCTACTTGCCATTTGGCTTAGAAACCATCACTTCTGTGCCTTCGCTCGTATCAGCGTTTGCTTGTAACTTGCTGCTAGCTCTGTGTATCCAGTGCCGCCTTCACGTATTGGTATAACAACGCTGAATGGCTGACAGGAGGGTTCATTCCAGTACAGAACCAATGCAGAGTAAACCCACTTGTCATCCAGTCTCTGTGGTAACGAGAACGAGGAAAACAAACATGGACGCATGCACATGTTAATTTATCGAGGCAGGCAAAATTATCACCTTTTTTTTTTTTTAATTGTTCGATGGATCAGTTATTGTGGCAGGCCTACTCGTACGTTTGGACTTCTTATTTTGTTCTTCCCTACTCTGTTTGAAACCCTTTCTTATGTTTATAATAAATACATTGGAGGCTAACTAGTTACCTCACTAGCAAGCAATGCTTAAAGCTGAATAATAAGAGTGTAAAGGTGACTATAGGGGTGTTATTTCATATCTACAGGGCTCTAATAATGGTAAAAATGTGTTTAGAAAGTTATAAACAACGGTTTTCGATGCTCTAACTACAAAAATGTCATTCATTTATTTTCTATGCTGCTTAATTCTCATTAGGGTCATGGTGGTATGTTGAAACCTATCCCAGCTGACTTTGGGAGAGAGGCAGAGTACACCCTGAACTGGTTTCCAGTCAATAGCAGGGCACACATAGACAAACAACCCTTCACACTCACATTCATACCTACAAACAATCTAGAGTCGCCAATTAACCTAACATGCATGTTTTTGGAATGTGGGAGGAAATCGGCGCACCCCGAGAAAACCCACGCACGCACATGAAAACTCCACACAGAGATGCCCTGTGGAGTTTCCAACCCAAATCTCCTGAATGTGTGGCCAACATGCTAACCACTTGTCTACATGCGGCTGCTACAAAAAGTATTCAATTTATCAATATCGAATTGTAATGCATAGAAATGAACTTAAGAAGTCTGGAACCAATTAACTGTGATAAACGAGAGGGGACTGTGATCTTGTTTTTATCCCACATCCCAAAAACATGCATGTTAGTCTAATAGGAGCCTCTAAATTGTCCATAGGTTTGAATTCATGACTCCAGCTCCAACCACTGGCCTGTCGTGGCAAAACACATCCAAACTCCTTCATAAACTGTCATCTTTGTCTTCACCAGCTGGTAATCAACGCTGCTCTCGGTTTCGACACGTTCGTAGTGATGCGCCACGGCCTGAAGAAAGCCCAAGTTGACCAAAATGCCTGCGGTGGTGATCATGGCTCCTCCTTTTCGTGTTCGTCGGCATCCTCTTCCTCGTCTTCCACACCGGCGGGCTCTTCCCCCTCAGTCACGGCATCGTCTTTGTTCTCCAACATTCCCGGGCACAAGCTGGGCTGCTACTTCTGCAATGACGTCGTGGCGCCAGGAGACGTAAGGAGAACACTTGGCAACAAATTACTCTCATGAAGTGAGATTGCAGGGGTGCACACAGTTTTTCGGCCCGAAAGCTCCTTTTAAAATGACCAAGTCCCAAAGGTCTACCTCTTACTACAAACATAGAAAGTATATACAGTATACTGTATTTACTATACAGTATTAGGGCTGGAATATGCAACCAGGTAGCCTTTCATAATAATGCAGCATTATGATGTTGAAATGACTCCAGCAGTCCCATTTGACATTCTTTGTCCTTTTTTGAATGCATTTCTCCCTCATAACCTTTTGCTGCAAGTCATCTTGCAGACACTATTCAACAGGTCTCAAAGCCTCCACATAATTTAGCGACGACCGTCATTTATAAAAGCTCCATGGTTCCAGCTTGTTGAAATGTTTTATTTCAATATGCATTTTTTTCCTATTAGTCTACCCGAGATCGGACTCTGGATCAGCAGTGCACTGTAAGCCGACCGGGTTTGGCCATGATCGCTGGAGCTCTGGCTGTGGAAATGATGGTGTCCATTCTACAACACAGTGAAGGGTGAGCAGCAGACTTGTGTTGAGTAGCCACAATGGTAGTATTCATGTTAATTGTTCTGTCGAATGGCCAAGTATGAATGCATGACAACAATCCCTAAGATCCCAGGGTTGTTACAGTATATGCAGTACTTTCATAACACAGATGATGTAAAGATGAGTCAGTGATGCACTGAAAGCTCTCCAAGCTCTCTGAATGAGCTCAAGCTAAGTTGCTGTAAATTCGCTGCATTTCTGAGTCATTAGCACTTACTGTGTTTCTGACGTGTTATTAGTCACCACAGAAACTTTGTTCACCGTGGGTAAAAAGCTCTGAGCGCTAAACGGTTCAAGGAATCTCTCCTTGAGAACTAATCTGAAAGAGTGTCTGTCAGTTTATAGTCTTAAAAACATTTTCTTACATTTTTTTTAATGTATTTGTAAAATTATGTCTTTATGTACGTTAAATTATAGACGTTTTCGGCGAATTCTTACTTAATATATACTTGTAATTAGGGATGTCCTAATTCGATCTTCAGGATCGGCTGCCGATCCGCTGTATTTTGACGATTTGATAAGATTGGCTTGCGCCACGAGATTGGGTTGATCCGATTGCCGTAACTGTGGGCCACACACCAACATGGTAGGTGTGGTAATGACTCCCGCTATCCGGATGAATCTGACCACTAATTCAACCATAAGCTGGTGAAATGATTTGTCTACACTAAAAGTTTTTTGCACACCCTTTAACTTTTTAATAATAGCGTTTTAACATTTTTAGTCATATTTTTTACTCATTTACCAACTAAGAACATATTTTAAACCAACCCAGAAATCACAAAAAACCACTGTTTTTGAACCAAAGACAGTTACCTAATTTTCTTGTGAAAATATTTTATTTTAAACTTATTTAAAAACAAAAATCATGATTGTGTGTTAAAATAATGTGTTTTTTGTAAAATTATAACTGTATTTATTTAGTCTCATAAAATAATAAAATATTTATTGTAATATGACAATTGTTTTTCCCAGTGGCCCACAGCTGTTTTCTTTTATAAAAAATAATTTAATTAAAAAGGAATACAACAAAAATAAATAATCAGCAGTAATTTCACAAAAATAAAGTATATTAAGTGTTATATATTAATATATTAATATTGATAATGTTATATTACATGAATATTAGGTATTATATACTAACATTAAGAGCAAAAGTAATCTAATGAGAAAAAGTTGTAATTCATATAATTAGAAAAAGATGTAATTTCAGTAGATTCAAGTTGATATATTAAAGAAACACATTCTGAAGTATTTCAAGGAAATGTTTTTTGAAGAAGAAATCATTCTTCTAAATATTATAATGAAGAAATATAATGTTATTTTTGTATCAAAGCAGAAATATTGAAGAAAAAATGTAAGTTGTAATAATAATATTAACAAGCAATATAAAGTTGTAATTTTTCAATGTAGCCGCAACAGGGGCACAAGCCAGTGTCTCACTGTGTCGGTCCCAAGCCCGGATAAAGACAAGAGGGTTGTGTCAGGAAGGAACGTAAAACGTTTGCCAAATCAAAACATGCAAATCAAACATAGGACTTCCATACCTGATTGGTCAAGGCCCGGCTTAACAACGACCGCTATTGGTGCACTGACAGGGTGCCGGTGGAAATTGGATTACTGTAAAAAAAGAGAGGAGGAAGGTATGTCCGTAGGAGGAGAGAGAAGACAAATGCCAAGAGTCTAGGACTGAGAGTAGGGACTTTGAATTTTGGAATTGACAGGAAAAGGTAGAGAGTTTGTTGACATGATGCAGAGGAAGAAGGTAGACATATTGTTTGTCCAGGAGACCAGGTGGAGCGGGGTTCAAGCTCTTCTATCATGGTGTAGATAGGAAGAGAAATGGAGTAGGAGTTATTTTGAAGGCGGAGTGTGCTAGGAATGTCCTGGAGGGAAAAAGAGCCTGAAGCTAGAAATCGAAGGTGTGACTTTCAATGTTGTTAGTGGGTATGCTCCACAGGTAGGATGTGAGATGGAGGAGAAAGAAAAATACTGGTCAGATTTGGATGAAGTGATGCAGAACATCCCTAGAAGTGAGAGAGTTGTCATTAGTGCAGACTTCAATGTACATGTTGGTGCAGGAAACAGAGCTGATGAGGATGTGATGGGCAAGTTTGGTATCAAATGGCTGTAGTGAATACTTTGTTCCAGAAGAGACAGGAACATGGGGTGACCTATAAGAGTGGAGGTAGGAGCAAACAGGTAGACGACGTCTTGTTAGAAGGTGTAACTTGAAGGAGATCTGCAGAGCGGTGGTAGGTGAGAGTGTAGCCAGACAGCATAGGATGGTGGTGTGTAGGATGACTCTAGTGTGAGGAAGATGAAGAGGGTAAAGGCAGAGCAGGACAAAATGGTGGAAGCTGAAAAAGTAAGGCTGTTGTGTGACTTTTAAGGAGGAGTTGAAACAGGCTATGGGTGGTCAGGAGGTGCTTCCAAATGACTGGACAACTACAGCTACTGTGATCAGGGAGACAGGTCGTAGAGTACTTGGTGTGTCATCTGGAAGGAAAGTAGATAAGGAGACTTGGTGATGGAATGACGATGTGCAGGAGTGTATACAGAGTATAGCTAAGAAGAAGTGGGACACTGAGAGGGCGGAAGAAAGTAGGCAGGAGTACAGGGAGATGCTAGGTTGGACAGCAAGGAGGGAGAGAAAGATCTATACAGGTTGGCAAGGCAGAGGGAAGGATGTGCAGAAGGTTAGGGTGATGAAGGATAGCGATGGAAGGGTATCGACAGGTGCCAGTATTGTCATAGAAAGAGTACTTTGGAGGTAATGAATGAGGAAAATGAGGGAGAACGACGAGTAGAAGAGGTGACTGTTGTGGGCCAGGACTTAGCAAAGAATATGGAAGTGTCTAGGAGAGGTGGCAGTAAAGTTTTTGACCGGGTTGAAGAACAAGATTTTAAATAGTGAGAAGATGCCTAAGGAATGGAAGAGAAGTGTGCTGGTGCCCATTTTTAAGAACAAGGAAGATGTGCAGAAAGACGACATCTGACATGAAGGACATGAAGGTAGGTAGAAGACAGGGTCAGATGGAGGCAATTGATTTGCTGTGGCGACCCTTGAAGGGATAAGCCAAAAGGAAAAAAAGAAGAATATAAAATTGTAATTTTTCAAAAATGTAGTTAAAGAAAATGTTCTAAAAGTATAGGAATAAAGTCAAAATATTAATGAAATACTGTCATAATGTTAGAACAAATTGTGTGGATATTGTTTAAGAAGAAAGGTGAAATATTTTGGGGGAAAAAGCAACCATAAAATGGGAACAAAAAGAGCATAATACACTTTTTTATTTATATCACACAGCATCTTATCACACAGCTGAGATGCATTTTTTTTTAAACCCTCCTCTTCAGGGAAGCATGATCTGTCAGTATGACATATATTTATAACTTGGCTTCTGACAGTACAGCAGCTGTGGTGCATAAACTCGCTTTACTTTTTTTTACGGTCAGCCTTTAGAAGTGGGTGTTGAAAGTATGCTACTACAGGCATATACTGTAAGTCAGTAATTTATCACCGCCATCTTGCTGAAAAGAAATGCTTCTTGAGCCAATCTTTTGTTGCCTTGGCCGTGTGTTTTGGATCATTGTCATGCTGGAATACCCAACCACGACCCATCTCACCCAACACTTGACGGTACATGGCCCCATCCATCCTCCCTTTGATGCGGTGCAATTGTCTTGTCCCTTGGCAGAAAAACACCCCCAAAGCATAATGTTTCCACCTCCATATTTGACGGTGGTTTTGGTCTTGGCCATGGTGCAGAGTTTGGCCTCTGGATTGATTGTTTGCTTCTGTGGACAGGTCTCTTTTATGCAGGTAACGAGCTGAGAGGGCTGCCAATGTCAGCTCGTTATCTGTTTACGATCCTGGTGGGAACTAGAGATCTAGCTGACGGATTAGGGGATCAAATACTTATTTCTTTCATGGAAATGCAAAATAATTTATAACTCTTTTTGAAACGCATTTTTCTGGATTTTTTTGTCATTGTTGTCTCTCAGTGTTCAAATAAACCTACCATGGAAATTATAGACGGATCATTTCTTTGTTAGTGGACAAACTTGCTAAATCAGCCGGGTGTTTCAAATAGTTTTTCCCTCACTGTATGTAGGTGGCATCTAGCAGAACCTTGCCACGTTCACTTTCTTGTTTTTTGATGAATTGTCTGCTTCACTCTTGGGAGACAAAATGAAGGGGAAAATGTGTATTAGAAAACATTTATTTGTCTACTTATTTCTTTTGCCTTTGCGTTCCTCCTAATAATTAATAATAATTGATCATTTGAATTTTGCCCTAACACAAAACATGGTAACACAAGGAAAGCCAGTATTCTATAACTTTATTTTTATGTCTTCCATCTACAGGATAGCGGCAAAGGTTTTCCGCCCATGTTTTTCTTTGCTTTTTCCTTTCCTCATATGTGACATCATGTCCTCTCTTGCTTTGTTTTGCGCCTCTTCTCTCCCTCTCCCCGTGCTTCACGGTGTGCGGCGTTTCTTTTGATCCAAACTACTCATTCTCCTCCTCATGGCAATGACACACAAATGAAGGACGTCACCTTGTGTGTCTCTTTGTCCTCCCTGCAGAGGCTACGCAGTGGCCAGCAGTAGTGACGACCGAATGAACGAACCTCCCACGTCACTCGGTCTTGTGCCGCACCAGGTGAGGAGTCAAATACTTTGCCCATCTCAAAAAGCAATAAAAGTGTCAGTCAAAACTGAACATCGGTTTGCTTTATTTACTTCGAACATACTCGTGTTACATTGGAACACTTCAGATTACATTACAATTCCGCATGTCTGAAACGAAGTAGGAAGAAGCAGAAGTTATTTAATCCTACCCCCTCTCCGTTTCACATCAATTCCTACATTTGTTCACTTCCTGTATTTGACTTCTATCATTTGCCCAATCTGAAAAATGAAAGAAAATGATCAGGGTTTATAACAATGTCTTACAGTAGAGTCAAGGTTTGTAGATCAATAGTTGTTCCCAGTTGTTTTGGGTCATTGTCCTGCTGCAGCACCCAAGATGGCTTTAGCTTGAGTTGACCAACAGATGGCCGGACATTCTCCTTCAGGATTTTTTGCTAGACAGTAGAATTCATGCTTCCATCTATCCCAGCAAGCCTTCCAGGTCCTGAAGCAGCAGAACAAGCCCAGACCATCACACTACCACCACCATATTTGACTGTTGCTATGAAATGCTGTGTTACTTTTACGCCAGATGGAACGGGACACGCACCTTCCAAAAAGTTCCACTTTTGTCTCGTCGGTCCACAAGATCTTTTCCCAAAAGTCATCATTTTGTGTTCAATTATGTTATCTTTGACTAATAGTTAGCTATTTTTTATGAGCAGAAACATTTAAGTGTGACAAACATGAGGAAAGGGCCAAATAGTTTTTCACACCACTGTATATACTAATGTATGTATGTGCTGTAGGTATTTATATACATACATACTGTACATACATGTACATATATCTGAAAAAATCTCAGAATTTTACAGATTTATTATTGTGAAACGACCACTTTGTTCTCGTAAAATTACATTTTAGTGGGACAAGATGACTTATTTTTCACCATATTTCAACAGAACTAATAAAAGGACTAATCTGGTAAATAATAATATTATTATTATTATTCATATATAGAGAGAATATATTTATTCCCACAATATTACAGCTTCATAAAATGAGCACTTGATTTGATTGCATTTTATTCTAAAAAATCTCTTTGTTCCTTATACACTATTTTTATTTTCATTGTGGTTGTCTGCAACAACGTTTAGAGCATTATTATATTGGTCAAGTATAGTCTTTGTCAGTAGATTAGGCGACCAAACATACTGTCATTGCATGCATGCGTTGTCATGGGGTTGCCATAGAAATAGCAGTAGTTCAATCAGCCCAGAGTGCTCTGTCCTACTGAACCGCTCATTTTCTCGAGCGTTTCAACCTGTACCCTTCAGGACTAACAGTAAATTACATGTCCTTTATTACTCACATGCTTGAAAGCCACAAACTTCGGTGACCCCTGTTAAAAGTAACGAAGGAAGAGACCGCATGTTGCGTAACTCTCCAAGTTGTGCCGTTTGCGCTTCTGCTGGTGGTAAATATTTCACACATCACATTAGCGTCCTCATCATCAGATTTTTAGCAGCATTCATCACCCCTGACGAATTCTGCCATTTGTTCGACACCTCGGCCGCTCGTGTTATTTCAAATATTCAAACACCCCGAAAAGAGAAGTGTGCAGGTTTGCTGCCTTTTGTGTGTTTGTGTGTGTCCGTGTGTGAAGGGTGATCAGAAAAACAGAATGCATAATGTGCTGAAAGTGTGTGTGTGTGTTTGATGTCTATACACAAGGCCTTTTTTCCATGTAAAGTTATGCAGACCTAACCTTTGCAGCTGGCCTCTAATGTTACAGTGACAGCCTGTGGACATGTAAGGAATTACATGTGTGTTACATGTGTGTTACATGTTACATGCACCATTTTTAAAAGGGCAGGAAATTGTGGCTAACTGTATTAATGGAACGTTATAAATTCATAAAAAACCAAGTATGTGTGCCAAAGCACATTTCATTTGGGAAACAAACTTTTAGATAACCACCCATCCATTTTCTCTGCCGCTTATCCTCACTAGTTTTCCATAACCATAACTTTATTCTTGTAATGTCACAACTTTATTCATTCTTAAAAGTATGAATGCCTTTAAAAAATCGTACAACCTCTGGCAAGTATTTATTTTTACATTTTTGTGTCCTAGTATTAAGTTTTTTCTTGTAAAACATCAAACCCTATTCGTCCGTCATCTGACACCGTGAGTCAGACTGTTGTACTGTTGTTGTATACAGTACACGTATGCTGACCTCCAGCGCTGATACTCCTGCCAAAGAGCAACAGTTTCCTCACTGAGTCACGAGCAGCACAATATATACAGCGAGGGGAACAAACTATTTGAACCCCAGCTGATTTTGACCACTAACAAAGAAATGACCAGTCTATAATTTCAATGGTAGCTTTATTTGAACACCGAGAGACGACAATGACAAAAAAAAAAATCCAGAAAAATGCGTTTCAAAAAGAGTTACAAATTAATTTGCATTTCCAGGAAGGAAATAAGGATTTGACCCGTCAGCAAGATCTATGGCTCCCAGGTGGATCTTACAGTTGTAGTAGTTCTGAAGTAAAGCAGATTTTAGCCACATATTAGCCGCAGTGGTCAGGGGCGGCGCTCAGGGGTGCCTGGGAGGCGGGACTTGTAAAATGATAGTATTGTGAGCTTTATAATTTGAGTTTAAAGGGCTTGTTCATTTGCCCCGCCCCCTTCCCCTCAACGTTTTCTTCTGCTACTAGCAACGGTTTGTAAGGCGCAGGGTTCAAAGTTTAATCAGAATTTGAATCAGAATCAGCTTTTATTCCCCATACGTGTTGCCACACTAGAAATTTGACACCGGTCAATATCACTCCCTGTTACAATAATAATAAAATAATAACTGTACATAGTGAGGAACAGGAGAATACCATGATACATATTTACATGGCATGTATATCATTGTGATGATATACTGAATAATTATGGTATTTACAATGTCGCAGGTTACGATGCAATTTGCAGTGTAATGTCCAAAGAGTATGTAGTGCAAATGATCATGAGTGCAAAATATCGCAATACAAGTACAATTCACAGTGTTAACATGCAAAGGTAGGGAACATAGGATGCAGTGCAAATGCTCATGGGTACAAAATAGCAGGGGGGTTGTTAAGAATTCAATAGTTTGACAGCCAGGGGCAGGAAACTGCTGTTGAGGTTGGTTGTTTTTGGAGATAAAAATTTACGGTATATTTTTCCCTATAGTATTTTGATATTTTACTTTTATTCAAATAATTACCTCCACCACAGAGGTTATGTTTTTGCTGGTGTGTTTGTTGGTGTTCAAAATCTCTTTGGATTTTGATTTTTAAAAAATGCTTAATCTTTGTCGGAAATGGAAGAACTGATTAAAGCAAATTTGGATATAAGAATTTAAAAAATCATTCTTTAACATTGCGAAATACAGTAAGACCACTTTGGCATTCATGCGCAGAGCACTTAGGAAAAAATACAGGTTCTACAAAATATCAAAAACTGATCAAAAAAATGTAGGATTGTTATTTTGGGGTGAATCACAATATGGGGGGAAGGAACTATGGCGCTTCCTCGAAAAAAAAATTAAATCCTATTTTTTTTTATTGTTCATTATTGTCTTAATATCTTAACTTTTTTCTAATAACTCCCCTTTTATTATTGTGCTATTTTTTCTCATCAGTGTCCTGTTTGATAATATGGCTTATCCCAAAAGTGTGTTTGTCTGCCACCAGAGGGCGCTGTAGGCCTTTTATGTAATTACACGGAGCACTATAAAAGTTACCTTCAGAGGTTCCAACTGTTATATTTGTTAGCCAGCTAACTATAAATGACATTTTAACAGGAGTTGCGTGCATATGAATGTAATGTCTTATTTGCCCCTTCCATCCATCAGTGTTGAAGTGCTTACAGTACTCCCTCCTCCACAGATCCGAGGGTTCCTCTCCAGGTTTGACAACGTCCTGCCCGCCAGCCTGGCCTTTGACAAGTGCACTGCCTGCTCACCCGTTGTAAGTGGCACACCAGCGAGCCCTCGTACACTCCACTTCACCGCAAATACACCATGGCAAACATGAACATGCAGCTTGAACACAAATGAGGACAAGGGTTGGGGTTGGGGTGGTGGGGATTCCCATAGTTCCCAGTTTCTCACTCCAAAGTCAGAAGATGGCGTGATGAAATGTTGCTCCTGGAGGGATAGGGAATGCCAAGAAAAGCTGGAAAATCTATCAGGCAGCAGTTGCTCCCTGATGTCTGTCATATGAAGGCGTTTTTGTGTGTGTGTGAGAGAGAGAGAGAGAGATAGTCCACAGGCCATTTGGCCTCTCGCAAAGCAGACTTGCAATAAGTTGCATCACACTTGCCCCTCTTCACGCAGAGGTATGAAAAAATAGCTTTTTTCCCTGTCCTTTGCCTTTTACCCCCCCCCAGCATTGCGGGATGTTGCCGCAACTGCACTTTTTCACACGGCGACAGTGACTTTAGCATTCAAAAATGATAGAAATTGGTTACTGCTGATATGACTTCAGAAGGCAGGAAGTGTACAACTTTCTCTTCTTTACATTACTTGTACTTTATTTTTAGAAAATCCTTTATTAAATCTTGTTTTATTTTTGTAAAGCCGGGATAGACTCCAGCAAAGCCGCGACCGCAATGAGGATAAGCGGCAAAGAAAATGGATGGATGGAAAAGCAAACCTTATTTAAATTCTCCCCCTGTCACCTCCATGTGGATGCTCCGATCACTCGGCCACCGATTGTCTTAATAAACGTGTGATTGGCATATGCCGATAAATCCCTTTTTAAAGCCAATCACAAAAAACGATTGGCGTGTGTCGGCGATAAACTACATGTTTTCTGTGTCATGTAGGTGTGCGAACACCCGTACTGATCCGACAAGGAACACACTTGTTGCCTCAAGAATAAAAAGTGGTCGATACCAGCGTGTTTGATCACCCGCTTATCATAAATAGCAGCTTGCAGCTTCCGGTCTTTAGACTGCAAACGTGTTTACCAGAGTGACATTTTTTGGTACAACAAACGAGCAAAGTGTTTAGTTTGGAGCTCATTTTTGTCCCATGGGGAAGTGGATTTCATGTTCATGTGTGTCACTGAACAGCTTTACTCTCTTGTTCTCATTACACTGGTCCTGTTCTGTCCTCAAAACACTGTTTGGGTGTGGTTGTTTAGTGCACATAAACATCCTTGTGATGGTACAATCACAGGGGTCTCCTCTCACAAGGGGGATTTCCCCCAACTCTCAGTAGCTTTTTATCATAACTGTTGAACTCCGACTTTATATACAGTATGGACAAATGATTTCAACATGGCCACACTCTGAGTGGAGATCTGCTTGGTAAATGAAGCAGCGTGCAATTTAAATGTTGCCAGTCCTAAACAAAACACAAATAGTCGGGGCCCCCTGGAACCTTCACTCATGGATCAGAATCGGTAGCATAAAACCCTGATCGGAGCTCCCCTACGTCTCGAGTAAAATTGCAACCTTATTCTAATAATCTTATTCTCTTTTTCTTTTTTCATTATTCTTGTAAAATGCCAGCTTTATTTTCAGAAAATGTATTTCATTATTAATTGTACTTACTGGTGGTATCCTGCTTTTATACTAAATTATTGTTTTTCCATCTAGACTCGTTAGACTGCATTTGTAACATTTCGTAATATTTAGAATGTTAAATTTGTAGGGTTTCTATAGACATGCTAATGGCAGTAGCCAATTTATTTCATTAATTATGTTTGTCTGTTGGTTTGTGTTTAAAAAAAAAAAACTTGAATATTTCCCAAGGGATTTGGATGACACTAGTCCTGTCCAAGGTGAAGGTTAAACGACGAGACGCAGGAAGTGTAGTCCTGTCCAAAGTCTTTCTCCCTTGATCGCAATGCGCTCTTTGTGTGTGCAAAAAGCTCAAACAGCCTCAGATCTGCCACTTTCATGTGAAGACAAGGAGGTGCTGATAAAACCACCTTCACTGCTAACTGTCTGCCGTGAGGATCTTTGCAGTACATCCATAAAACCACGGTTAGATTTCTGAAACTAGCCGAACACGCTTGTCATTTCGAGAATCTTTGGAAGGAAGTTTTGACTAGGGTTTTTGCTAAAAACAGTAGAACTGGGAAAGTTTACTTATGTTTTTGCAGAGCACTACTATCGTAGAGAGGATCTTTGGCTAGTGTTTTTGAAGATTCCCCAAAACGGTGCTTTTTTAAAACTGGTGTTTTTGGAGTAGATCCTTAAAATGGCAAAGCACCCCTCTAACTGTAAGATGTTTGACTCATGCGTTTGCTGTCGATCTGTAAAAAAACGGACCAGAGGATCTTTAACTAGCATGTGTACATTAAATTCCTAAAAACAGCAAAGCACTTTTTTTTTTTTTTACTAGTGTGGGACTGATGAGATTATTAGTGCTCTAAGCGTTGAGTAAAATCCAGCGTCGTCAGGAACAATCAAAAACATGGCGGGTTTATTTTGGTTGGGGTTTAAATCCCACCCACACATTTTCCATTCCTGCTTTGAGTCCATTTTTTGACTTCTTTGCCTTCCAGTCAATTTCATATCTGCATGTGCTGAGACGTCCACCGCAGATGCGCGTTTTTGGCTCTCTTTTTCTGCATTCTCTACGCAAAACACACCGTCGCCCCCTCCCCTCACTATGTGTGTCCATCGAACAACCCATTGACTGTGTGTGTGCGTGTGTGAGGGAGTGAGAAAGAGTGTGTGTGAGAGAGAGAGTGCGTGTCTGTCCGTGTGCTGCAGTCAGCTGTGGGCTGCCAGGTCACTATGGAAACAAAACAATTCATCCCCTGTCTGGGCTGGAGCTGTTCCTCTACAGTTGGGGCTTTTTTTCACTCTGTGTGTGTGCGTGTGTGTGTGTGTGCGTGTGCCCTTACCCTATGTAACGCCGCCAGCCAGTAAAACTACGTGACACAGCTGACACGGATTTGTCTAAAATACTGCCAAATGCTTTTTATTACAAATATTCATGTTAACACCACTAAATATGATACTTCTATTAATAGAAAACACTCTTTTTGTCATTTACAAGAGAGGGAACCTCAAAAGTTACTTATGCCTAAAAACAGCCGACATTGTGGACTGTCTTTTGACTGTTGCACTATATTCCTAAAAACAGTAAAAGCCACTTTTGTCTTTCGTCCATGTTTTTTTGCAGCAAATCTTTAAAAACAGCCGAGCACTCCTGAAACATTGAGGCTCTTGGACTAGCATTTTTGCAGAAGTTGCTTAAAAACACCACAGTGCATAGAGATTATTTTTGACCAGCGTTTTCGTGCTACATTCCCAACAACAGCAGAGCACTCCTGTTGGTGTGCCTTTTCAATAGGTTTTTGAAAAACAGCAAGTGCTCCCGTCATATAGAGAGAACTTTATGACTGTAGTGGTTTCCTAAAAACGGCGGCGCGCTACTGTCATATAGGCTAGTGTTTCTGACCTAGCATTTTTGCAGTACATGATTAATAACAGCAAAGCGCTCCTGTTATAAAGAAGACCTCTGACTGGCGTTTTGCAGTCAAAGGTCCTTTATGTGGTAGATTCCCCAAAACAGCAGAGCACAGCACATTTTTGCTCTAGGTTCTTAAGAAGAGCAAATAATTGCTGTTAAACTTTGCCTAGTGCTTTTGGAGTAGGTGCCTGAAAACAGCATGCTGCTCTTTTGATATAAGAGATCTTCAACTAGGTTTTTGGAGTAAGCCCCTAAAAGCTGTTTTTTTTAGCAGTGTCATATAGAGGATATGTGGCATTACAGCGGAAAACTAGTCCTGCCGTGTTGAATATCATGTGTTAAATGCCTGAAAGAGGCATTTGCCTAATGAACTCAACAGCCCATTACTTGCAGCGTGAAACACCACATGTTGTTTATGGCCTTGCTTCCTGTGCTCCTTGAAATACTCCTGGGGCCTGAGTGGTTACTTCATGAGTCACTACATGGTCTGTGTGTATCCCAACGTGCCTTTGGAGACCTTATACTTTGAGTCACTCAGGTGTTTCCTCATAGTCTACAAGACGTTGTCAGACCGTATCTAAGCCACCAATCGAGGGAATCTAAACCGTGAACCTTTGACGTAGAGAGAGCGGGCGGGGGGAGAGACTCCAGAAAAAACACAATTAGGTGCCTCGCTGCTGTTATTGTGTAATAGAAAGGACTAGGGGTGTAACGGAACACTAAAATGTCATTTTGGTTCGGTTTTTGAAGTGCCCTCAGAAGTGGTCTCGCCCGGGGAGAATTCCAGTGTGAAGCCGCTACTGATGACAAATGTAACTGTTCAAGTTTTGGGCTAAAAAAACTAAAGTATCCACATTAGCAAAAAGCATTGTAGTGCGGTTGCAGGGCCAATATCTGCAGCAGTGGAGAAGACCTGCTCAACAGCCACAGAGGCAGCGAGCTGAAGCTATCGGCGTTTGCACTGAGCTGCTTTTCTTTCTTGGAACGCTCACTGCCAGATGATAGCGTTTTAGGTGCGCTAACATGTCAGACGTGCATCCTGCAGCAACAATGTCGACACGCAACTTTGGATTCATCCCCTTGCCTTTGCCCAGCCGTAACTTTAACAGGGAAGCCAAAGTGTTCCCAAACAGGAGAGCGTATGGAGATGGGAGGGTCTTCCAGCTCAGCCTCCTCGCTGGCATTTGCTATGATTGAGCTACTAACGTTCCTCTCCATCAGTCAGTAGTGACCGACACTTAGAGGCGTCCATGCGGAAACTTGGCCAGAACTTTTGTTCCGCGCAGAGCACTCTAGTAATAAATTTAATGTGAAAAATACCAACAAACATAACAAAAACAGTACACAAGTGGGCCGAACCGAACATGCAAAACCGAAACGGTTCAATACATCCATGTAAACCATTACACCCCTAAAGAGAAAAATGTCCATTTTATTAAGAAATAGCAAAGCTCCAGTGCACAATTAAAAGTATATTTAATTTTTATGTCATTAAAATTGTATACCAAATATAGGTATGCCCTGCAATTACACCTCTTGCCCAAAGTTAGTTGGGATAGGCTACAGCATACCCCCATGACCATAGTGAGAATAAGACATAAACGTGTAAAAATTGTGGGCTTTTTAACAGTGGTACATGTATGCTGCGCATTTTACCTATCTTATCATAAATTTACCTGAATTTAGGGTGAATGGGATGTGTTTTCTGCAACAACGGAACAAAAATTAGAGAAAAAAATGTTAACAAAACTATAAAAATGCAGGGCCGTGAATGCTGAATTGTGTTTGTGCTTGAGACTCATGCCAGAACAGCACTGAGCTCACTAGCCGGACCAGGCGTCTCCAGCTTGCACCGTCTTGGCAGCGAGCGTGAGTCTCCTCCGGTGACACGTCGATCTCCCGGAGGTCTTGGTCGACAACATTGGACCAATGGGTACACGGTTGGCCATGCGGATGTTTTCAGCCGGCTGTTGGCAGAGCAAACTCCATAATGACTTGAGTGGGATGGGCAGGGTCCTAGGCAGCGAACACGGCGCTGGGCAAGGAGTTTGTTGAGCTCCTCACCGGAGATGTGATCGTACCGCCGCACATCCTTAGTGGTTTTGAGGGAGCGGGAATCTGGAAGCCATGGTCCTACGGAATGGCCAGTCCTCACCAGTATGGGCAGTCTTAGTGACTTCTGAGCAAGTTAAACAAACGAAATGAAGAACTCCAAAAGACGTTACCATCACCGACATGCATTAGTCAGGGTTTGGACCAGATGACATGCAGTCACATTGTGCAGGGATCCACTACATTTCTTAAGGGACTCCTAATAATGTCATTCAGTACCTCGAGGACACTCACCAGTGGACTTAATCATAAAGGTTGCATTTGTTCTTTTGTATGTTTGCTTTGTCTAGGTTTTGGACCACTACGAGAGGGAAGGCTTCCATTTCCTGTCCAAGGTTTTCAATTCTTCACACTCCTTCCTGGAGGATCTTACGGGGCTGACGTTGTTGCACCAGGAGACCCAGGCTGCAGAGGTACAACACAAACACTCCCGCTATCATTTGCTCCTTTTTTTGGTGTTGATCTAAGTCGGAAAGCTGTATACGGCGAACACGCGCAAAGGGGTTTATGTTTTTACACCCTGTACGCACAATTTCTTTTTACTCTAAACCCGAGTGACAACTACAATAAGAGTCTTTTGCAACCTTCATTCTGTTGCCCTGTTGCTGTAGCAACACCGCACCGTATATGTCCAACGGAACGCATGGTATAAAGTTCCAAGAAACATCCCTGAATACTCTGCATTGGAATATGAGTGTTTTTCCTCAAGACTCCCCCTTGACGTTAGTGGGGGTTGCAGGGGCAGACAGAAATAAGTGCGTGCGTGCGTGTGTGTGTGTGTGTTGTGAGGTGGGTGGGGACAGGTCTTGCCAAGCTGTGGGAAAATCCCACGTACTTCCTCTCCGACTCCTTCTCATAACACAGAGCAGAGCAGGGGGAGGGGATCAAGTGAAGAGAGGAGGCAGAAGATAACAGTAGAGGAGAAGAAAGAGGATGTTTTAAGACGTCTTCTCTCTTTTTGTTAGTCTGCTGCTATCTGCCTCATGGTCTTCTTATCAGAAAGTGTGCAGGCCGCAGAAGACTCCGTGTTCTCTTCAATCAGAGGATGGAGCAATTGTTTGGCTTTCTCAGCCCACCACAGCGCCACAAGTCCTAGCGCCTGTTTTCCGGCACACACACATTAGGTAGTCTCAGTAGAAAAAAGGAGAAATTCATGGCACTTCAGAACCAGTGCTGTCAGTTCCAGTAGTGGCCAGTAAGCTCTTTTGTTCCAATGAAATGGGGATTTACAGTTCATGTGAAAAGTATTCGCAGTGCTTCACTTTTTCCACATTTTGCTATGTGGCCGCTTTATTCCAAAATGGAATGAATTCATTTTTGTCTTCAAAATAATAATAGTGACATCATGAAAAAAGTTGTTTTTATTGTATTAAAAATAAAAAAAGTCACACGTTGATGCTGTAAGTGCTCACACCCTTTATCACGAAGCTGTCAATTGAACTCAGGTGTGCACCCACTGATTATCCTTGAGATGTTTCTACAGCTTTATTGGAGTCCACCTGTGGTAAAATCTGATCTGGGAAAGACATACATATGTAGAAATGTGTATGTCAGAGCGCAAATCAAGCATGAAGTGAAAGGAATTCAGTGGAAGGACTATAGACACCTGAGAGAGGATTGTATCCGGGTTAGAGCAAGCGACGGCTTTGTCGAACGAGTGAGTGCTCTGTGTTGACATGGAAATAAATGGCCAACTGAATTACAGCCATCCTGACGTGGAATTATTCAGGAATACTTTTAGGGTAGGACTAAACATTTGACATGGTTATAGATCAATTTGTGGTGTAATTTAAAAAAATCAGCGGTTAGTGCGGCATTTCCCGTGCAAGCTCCCGGCACCATGACAGAGGAGTCCGGGCACAGCAACGGATGTCAACCGATGTGGCCACAAGCCGAATATCCAGCGTCAAACGTGAAACTAACTTAACCATGGTACCCCACAGACATGTATGCAAGGTGACGGCGCTTTTTCTTGACTTCCGGGTGGCATGAGTCGGGTGGCAACCAGCTTTGAGGAACATTTACCACGCCTACCATGTTGGAGGGTGGCCTAGATGTATAGCCTCCGGACTGGCCCGATCTCGTGGCGGAAGCCGACCTTTTACGATCTTCAAAATACAGCTAATCAGCAGCTCATAGCGATCCTGAAGATTGGATTGGGACATCCCTTTATGGCATGAATGCCTGGTGCCATTTTTGGATTAAACCCGGCACCTCGCATCACCTGGCCAATAGCATACCTGCAATGAAGCATAGTGATGGTAGCATCATGCTGTAGGGATGCTTTTCAGCAGCACGAAATGGGACAAAGATTACTCAGTGACTGTCTGCTGAACCAATGCACAAAGTGAACTTCCTGCCTGTTTGGAGAGTAGGAAATCAGACATGTGTGAACATGGCAGTATATGGAGGCCGTCAAAATGAACCCGTTCATTTTCGTTTGTGATTTATTTATTTATTATGGCGAGAGTTTTTTTCTGAACAAGAAATCTTTTCACATCTCATGACAACCCAAGTACCGAGACATCCTGGATAAAAACTTGCTCCATAGCCCTCTTGACCTCAGATGGAGCTGATTATTCAGATTACAGCAGGACAACGATCCTAAGCACAAAACGAACATATCAAAGGAGTGGCTTCAGGACAACAACTTCAAGACTTTGAGTGTACTTGAGGTGCTCAGCCAGAGGTCAGTCTTGGAAGAATGACTGCGTACCGACACTTCCCATCCAGCCATTGGCGAAACTGGCCAATGATAGGTGTGCCGAGCTTGTGGTATCATGTTGAAAAAGACTTGTAATTGCTGCTAAAGGTGCGTCAACAAAGTATTAATCAAAGTCTGTGAATTCCTAGGTAAGTGTGAGTTATTTTTTTGGTATATTTGCAAACATTTCAAAAATGCTTTGCTGTTGGTGTTATTCTAGGTTGTGTGTAGAATTGTGAAGGGAAAAATGAATCGAACTGTCACGTCACAAAACATGGAAAAAGTGCAGCACGGCGAATACGTTGTCATCCAAGAACCTTGTAGGCCTACTGTATGACACGCAGTTTTAGGGTCAGTATAATGCTCATCCAGTTTTATTGTTGGCTCCTTTCTCATTTGTCATAAATCATGTAGACTCCTTGAAAGGATGTCGGGAACACCCTTCTTCCATCACATACTAAAATGGAATTGCTAAGGTCTACATTCCCCAGAGGTTGTACAATTTGGTATGTGATTAAAGCTTCCGGGTAAAACATGACTCTAAAGTTGCATACAACTTCTGAGTTTATTATGAGTTTTAAAAAGCATGTTTAAGCTAATGTTATGTGTTTTTTGCCTAAATGAAGCATTTTCAACTTAAAGTAAATACAAATATAAGGCATTCAGGGACGTTGATGAATATTGGCTTCATCATGGCAGCATATTAACGTTTCAAAATCCAGACCAGTACAAACAAAATATATCTGCATGCTTTGGAAAAAGCAGAGCTCATGGGTGGCTATTTTTTGGTGTGTAACATGGCTGACTCACAATGAGATAAAAGGAGCCACAAACATGGTACAGATAATAGTAACCTCTTGTCTTGTGCATTTTGCAGTGAACCAACATTACCGGACTCTTTGCCATGACAAATATCTTCTACAGAGCAGATGTTTGCTTTTTTTAGGAATTGTTTTCCTTCCAGCGGGCCAAGTGTACTAAAATACATCATATATTGCCAAAACATCTACCGATACTGTACATAAATTCATTTATTATGACAACCGCGAATCAAAAAGCCAAGACATTGCCATACAACAACTGAAAGACTGTTGGACATATTTGACGCATGTCCGTAAATGTGCTCCTTTATTGTAAAACTGGGTAGTCCATTCATCATTTGGCATGTGCGTATGTGTAACTCTTCAAAAACTATAATGCACGTCACCAGAGGGCTGTAATATGTACTTAGGGCCTATTTTGGGCGCATTTGTAACCTGAGAGCTACTTTTTATGCGGTCATTGCAGGGTTTTTGACGGAGTTCAAGTTTGGTGAAAGGTTAAGACTGACTGAACAGTGTGTGTGTGTGTGTGTGTGTGCGTGTGTGAATGATTCCTTTGTGAGGGATTATATTATGGATGGAAAATGTGTGCAATAACTCTGGCATCCACCCAGTAAGGCGCATGTCTTTAAAAATGTGTTGTATTTTAAAGTGGGTGTTGTGAAGTTTGATTTTGCTTTTTATTCCACAGTCGGATATAGCGCTGAAGGTTCATGCTATTGTTGGACTGCAATGTCCGGCTGCAACCGCCTATTAAAGCAAACAGGCTTTTATGGTTTTATATCTCTTCAATCCTCAAAATGCCCCTTTAACCTCGGTAAACGAAAGGCTGCCAAGAGTAGCTCACACGTAATAGTACTTTAAAGCTGTGTTGCATACTGCAGTTTAGTTGTCACTTGTCATGGGTCATGGCAAGAGGACGACATGGTTTTTTATGAACCATGATGCCTGTTAAATTATGTTTTATATGATTGTAAATGTTGTAGCTGGATGGCTACAACCAGTAAAAATATTAAATGAAGCCCAAAATTATTCATAACCTGTCTCAAAGCAAAAGTGTGTTTTGATTATGGTGAATTGTGTCTTTCCATTGAAAAGGCCATAAGAAAGTGTTTTTTACATTTTGACTCAAGGTTCCACTTCCCCAATTGGCCAACACCTTTTTTAATTGTAGGAATATCCAATGTCTGAGTGTATACAGTCCTGCCCTGTCTAAGTTGACCAACTCATCAAGTCCGATTTCTTATAAGACAAAAATTGCCCCCTTAAAGGGTCACTGACTTGATTTATCAACTTTGCCTAGAAATGTTGTATATTGTTTGTTGTACTTTGTTCTTTTTATGAATGAAAGTAATTATTACAAAAATCCACACGGGCCAATGTCCAGTTACAGAAAAAGGGCGTATCCCATGTGAGGTTGGCGCAGTTGCACCTCACACGTGAACAAACATGAAAAGATGGACAAGACAGAGGATGTTTACAGTGATTAGAGTAAATATTTGAGCGATGTGTCAATAGTTTTTGAGGAGGAAGAAACATCTGGAGATGAAACAAATGAAGAACTTGGAGAACAGAGAATTAAGCCGAAATATTCAAACCACTGACGATGAACCCAATGTGTCTCATGTGGACGTGGACGAAGACCTGGATGAGGATGAAGTGAATCGGTCGGCTTCAAAACACGGTTATTGTTTGAAATCGGCTTTTAATGACCATAAAGTGTCTTTAGAGCCTTTTTTACTGTGTTTTCCGGCACCACCCCGGCCCGTCGCTGTTTTTTATAACGCGTTTAATGCTTAGAATGAATGTAAAATGAGTTTACACTGTACGTTCAAGCCAAATGCTTCTTGTGAAGGTGTTCCTTCATGGCAGTCTTCAGTCAAATGAGCATTGCAAAGGTTGGCGTCCATTTGTCTCTTGTTGTCTGTACTTGCTTTGTTCATTGTAGTCTCAAACCTTCCTTTTGGCAAAGAAAACAAACTTACAGTATCACTCAGACCGTGTGGACAGCCAGTGCGAACATGCGACGTTTGGCATGACTATTTTGATTAAAAATTCTACACAACGAAGGCGATGTGCTCCCTCGAGAAGCGTCTGTTTCCTTGGCTGCCGGACACGTGCTTTTCTGTGATGACAAGTTTGTCATGGCTGGTGCCACGTACTACAATGTACTTTTTACAAATGTACCTTTTGCTTTCGAGAAACAATGTAGAACATCCTTAAGCAAAGTTGATGAATCATGTCAGTGACCTATGGAAGTGCTAATGTCACCAATACAAGTCAAATGAAGAGAAACAAAACAGTCTTGTAGGCAGAACAAAAAATTAAGGGCAAATATTAACGCCGATTGAGACACTAATAGCATTGACTGGTATTATGTTGTAATAAGTATGATATAAAAAATGGGTTACACTTATGTTGTTTGACTGGCAGTGTTTGACACTGACAGAATTATGCACGCTGCAAGATACAGTGGATACGTTTACATGCCGTTATGACCCTATCATAACCGGCATATTAGCAATAACCGGGTTGAACACGGCCATTTAAACATCAATAACCCTTTATGAAAAAACATCCATCCATCCATCCATTTTCTTCCGCTTATCCGAGGTCGGGTCGCAGGGGCAGCAGCTTAAACAGATAAGCCCAGACGTCCCTCTCCCCGGCCATTTCATCCAGTTCTTCCCGGCGGATGCCGAGGCGTTCCCAGGCCAGCTGAGAGACATAGTCTCTCCACGTGTCCTGGGTCTTCCCCGAGGCCTCCTATCGGTTGGACGTGCCCTGAACACCTCCCCAGGGAAGCGTTCGGGAGGCATCCTAACCAGATGCCCGAGCCACCTCATCTGGCCCCTCTCAATGCGGAGGAGCAGCAGTTCTACTCGGAGTCTCTCCCGGATGACCGTGCTTCTCACCCTATCTCTAAGGGAGAGCCCAGCCACCCTGCAGAGAAAACTCATTTCAGCCGCTTGTACCCGCGATCTTGTTCTTTTGGTTACTACCCAAAGCTCTTGACCATAGTTGAGGGTAGGAACGTAGATCTACCGGTAAATTGAGAGCTTTGCCTTTCGGCTCAGCTCTCTCTTAACCACGACAGACTGGTGCAGAGTCCGCATCATTGCAGATGCTGCCCCAATACACCGGTCCATCCTTCCCTCACTCGTGAACAAGACCCTGAGGTACTTAAACTCCTCCACTTGAGGCAGAATCTCATCCTCAACCCGACCCTTTTCCGGGCGAGAACCATGGACTCGGACTTGGAGGTGCTGATTTTCATCCCAGCCCCTTCACACTCAGCTGCGAACCGATCCAGTGAGAGTTGAAGGTCACTGCTCGATGAAGCCAACAGGACCACATCATCTGCAAAAAGCAGAGACCCAATCCTGTGGCCACCAAACTGAAACCCCTCAAGTCCCTGGCTGCGCCTAGAAATTCTGTCCATAAAAGTAATGAACAGAATCGGTGACAAAGGGCAGCCCTGGCAGACTCCACCCCTCACTGGAAATGGGTCCGACTTATTGCCGGCAATGCGAACCAAACTCATACAGAGAACGAACCGCCTAGATTAGGTGGTCCGATACCCCATATTCCCAGAGCACTCTCTAAATTATTCCCCGAGGAACACGGTTGAATGCCTTCTCCAAGTCCACAAAACACATGTAGACTGGTTGGGCAAACTCCCATGCACCCTCAAGGACCCTGCCGAGAGTATAGAGTTGGTCCACAGTTTCACGACCAGGAGGAAAACAGAATATGCTCATATTCCGTGATTTAAAAACCCAAATATTACCCCTGGGTTACTCCTTTTTTAACCCGAATCTTGGGTCGAGTATACGCCTATTGGGATACTCCTATGAAAATGAATATTCACTTGTGTTTTGCGCATGTAGTGTGGTGGAAGACGGTAACATTATGTCTTTATAGACAGTAGAAGCTAATATCATAAACACTCCAGAGCAAATAAACATTGGAAAACCCTCAAAACGGTTTACTACAATCCCAATAAATAAATCAGTAGCTAAAATCCATCTACTGTCCCTACTCTGTCCTCCATCATTGTGCTCTTTCTCTCGCTCTCTTCCCTCTCCCTTTCTCACACGCCCTCTCACTCTCATTCTAAAATAGAATCTAATATATAAAGAAAAAATATGAATTTAAATACTCTAAAGTTCACATTGTGTGTCAAGACAGTCGGACTTTGGTCAAAGTACATGTTTTGGATGCAGCAAAATGCGTTTGGTGCACAATGAGGTGATAGAGCATTGCAGCATTTCAAACGCAAACTTTTGCAAGTCACAAAATGGTGATGGGCAAACGGGATGAAATCAAAGAAAGACCCGAAGATAATATTTGACACTGTTTACCAATGTAGTTTGTGCATCATGTCTCTTGAAGTGACGGCACACTCTCTGGTACCCCTTTCAGAAGAATTACCATATGCAGTATTTACACTTTTTAATCAGAGTATATTAACCTATCAGTCAAACTTCTGGAATATTGATCTGGTCAGTTAAGTAGCAGAGGGGGTTGTTAAGTTACAGCTGCTTTGTTAATAATGAAATCAACAACAGGTGCATCAGAGGGGCAACAATGAGACAGACCCCAAAACAGGAATGGTTTTCCAGGTTGAGGCTACTGACTCCTCATTACTTCTGGCTGATTTTTTACTGACTGACTTTCTACTGCTGTAGTTTTTCATTTGGCTTGGATCAACATCTCTTTTGATAACATGGTGCGGTACCTGGACGTTACAGAGGTTGCACAGGTAGTCCAACTCCTCCAGGATGGCACGACAATAATTATCGTTGCAAGAAAATTTGATATGTCTCCCAGCACAGTCTCAAGAGCATGGAGGAGATTCCAGGAGACAGGTAGTTACTCCAGGAGAGCTGAACAGGGCCGTAGAAGGTCATTAAACCCTCAGCAGGATCGGTATCTGCTTCTTTGCGCAAGGAGGAGCAGGATAAGCACTGCCAGAGCCCTACAAAATGACCTCCAGCAGGCCACTGGTGTGAATGTTTATGACCAAACAATCAGAAACAGGCTCCATGAGGGTGGCCTGAGGCCTCGATGTCCTTTAGTGGGCCCTGTGCTCACTGCACAGCACCGTAGAGCTCGATTGGCATTTGCCATAGACCACCAGAATTGGCGGTCTATGGCAAATTATCTAACCTCTACAGGTTAGATAATGGCAACCTGACTGCTATTAAGTATCGGGATGAAATTCCTGGACCCATTGTCAGAACCTACACTGGTGCAGTGGGACCTGGGTTCCTCCTGGTCCACGACAATGCCCGACCTCATGTGGCTAGAGTATGCAGGCAGTTCTTGAAGGATGAGGGAATTGATACCATTGACTGACCCCCACGTTCACCTGACCTAAACCCAATAGAACACCTCTGGGATATTTGTTTAGGTCCATCCAGCGCTGCCAGATTGCTCCTCAGACTTTCCAGGAGCTCAATGATACTCTGGTCCAGATCTGGGAGGAGATCCCCCGGGACACCATCCGTGGTCTCATTAGGAGCATGCCCCGACGTTGTCAGGCATGCGTACAAGCACGTGGGGGCCCACAAACTACTGAAAATCATTTTGAGACATTTTTTGTAAAATGGATTAGTCTGCTGCATCATTTTTTCACTTTCAGTTTTGGGGTGTGTTTAATTTCCCCCCTCTATAGGGTGATCATGTTCATTTCTATCAAATTATGTGGCATCATTTTGTTACTAATACATCACCTACTTATTATCAGGAAAGATATTCGAGATCATTTTTAGATCGGATCTGTTTTAAAGTGTTCCTCTAATTTTTTTGAGCAGTGTATGTATGAGGTATGTAGGTAAAAAAAATCCTTTATTATTAACCACCCATTCTCTTTATGTATCTGGCCAAAGTCACAAGTAAATGTGCAAGCACTTGCTATTTTCGGTTATGTTGACCGCCGTTTATGTCGACATCATCATACGTCAACGTGAGTCAGGCATTGACGTTGATGCGTAGTGCGTATCACATTCCATGATGATTTGACTAATAACTAAAGTTACAGTTTAGGATGTTGATTGGCGACTATAAGTGGCCGGGGAGAGGGAAGTTCGGGCTTCTCTGCTTAGGTTGCTGCCCCCGCGACCCGACTTCGGATAAGCGGAAGAAAATGGATGGATGGATTGTCCAGATGTATGAATGGTTATTTGTCTGGCCTGCGAGTGTACCTCGCCTCTTGCCCGAAGTCAGCTGGGATAGGTTCCAGCATACCCTAATGAGGATAAGCGGCATAGAAAATGGATGGATGGGCGGACAGTTTGTGATGCTTTAATCGATCTGTCTCGTAGTGTAACATCTTAGGTAGCATCCTCCCACTTTCCTTCACACTGCACAGGCGTGCCAAAACAAAACCAAGTGTGTCTGATGTGTGGAACTTGCCTGCCAACACATGCCATGAAAAATACATCGCAGGGATAGCACGGTAAAAAGCAATAATTTATTTGAAGAACGAACACTTGACGAGTTTGGCGAGTCTTCGAGGCCCACGATGTGGTCATCAGTCAAACGGCAGCTTACGCAGCCAAAACGCTGACTCGTACATGCGTGACAGTCAGAAGGCTCAGCAAATGACCTGAAAATAACTCAATTCATTGTCAACAGGTTTGCCGACTGCTCTTGTGGGAAAAGTCAGTTAAAAAGGTTTTTTCCTAAAATAAGGTGATGTTATGGTTCCTTTTTCATATCGTGTAGCAGGGGCTCAGCCAGGAATTCTGGGACCTTGCAATTGTCCTGACTTTTCCCCCTTACTATACGGTACTTATCTGGCAAATAGCACTTATCATAAATAAATCAAAACATTTAGAATTAACCCATGCGATTAGTATCTATATTGGACTATTTCACTCATGGATGATTGGTATCCGAATCGGGAGCATACCATGTCCAGTTTTTGTATAGAAAATGAATGAATGAATATTTTCACAGATCTTTACACTGCACGTTAATTCCGGGAGTGAGCGGTATGACGCAAGCCTTACGGTCGTTTGCAGTGAGTCAGTTCCTTCTCCTCTTGCTGTCAGGAAGCCATCCTTCTTCATGTTCCATATTCCTGTCGTCATTTCCAGTAAGCTGCGCTATTTATTTTGTATGCGTGGGGTCGTTCCGCCTGTAAACCTCCCAAACACACGCAGAGGATGCGTGACCCTCTCAATACAAAGACCTTTTTCTGCATGCCCACCTACGACTACTAGTACTACCACAAGCGGGCCTGCTAGGAAGTCACAAGATGGGGCGGTCAAGTTGACCACAGAGAAGACTCAGTCTGTGTGTGACAAGTCTCGCTTGTCACACACGCACACACAATCCCTGTCTGCTGACATGATTTCACCACAGCCGCTTATCAACACAATCGTCGTGTTTTTCTTCTTCAGATGAGAGGAGGACCACGTTCACATGATGCTTGGTGGGCTTGCTAATGGTAATGGTTTAATTGTATTTGAACATGCATGTAAATGACATTGGAATATATCACTTAATACAATGGACAGTTCCACATGTCCAAAAGGAGTAGGAAGAAGCAAAGCTTATTAAATCCTACCCCAGTAGGCTCTCCCCTATTTCAATACATTTTAAATAAATAAATATAATAATTTATATTGCCATCCTGATGAATGACTATCATAATAAATATTAATAATAGTGATGAGCGGTGTATAACAATTGTAAAAAAACATTGTTGTAGTAAAGACATTGTTCTCACTTGGATGAAAAGTTGCTAGTACAAGTATAAGGAGATAGTAACAAACGCAGCATTGGCAGTCAACAGACCGACAATGTACTCTCCAAGGAATGAAGTAATATGGCCTTGGATGTACACAAATATTCTCGACTCTTCTGCCTTGTATTTTGTAAACATCAACTGTTTGTAATGTTTCTTGAAGTCACTCATTGTAGAGCATTGTTTTACTTACACACCGAAGTACTAAAGGTTTTTAGTGTTGTTCTTGCATGTTTGAGTTTTAGGTTTAGTTTATTCCTAAGATCATATTTCTCTTCTCTTGTTGAAAAAAACTGTATGACATTCTTTGGTAACTGCTTGTTGTTTGCTTTATGCATCATTTTAGCGGTTTAAAGGTTTACCAGATCAGGAGAATTTGAATAATTGTGATTTTTGAAACAGTGGATTTGTGTGTTCTCTATACGCCGCGTTATGGATTATCCTAATTGATCCTTTTTGCAGTACATCAAGCGAGTGAAGTGTACTTTTGTAGTTGTTTCCGCATAGATGAAACATCACATGCAAGAGTAAAGAGTGGATTAGAGAAAACACATTAGCACCTGAGCATTTATAACGGTTTTGATGGCATTATATCATGAAATCATTGTAAATACTTATTGAAGGGCAAATTTTGCTGAGAAAAACTTGATCTTGATCATTTTTTGGTGGTGCAGACCTTATTTTAGCTAGTGAGCGATTTTGCAGTGCACCATTTCTCTTGCGATTAGACGTAAGCAATGTTGGTGTTGTGGTACCACATAACATGTTAAAGTGGAGTCATTTCATCCCAAAACCACTATGATTGTGCACACGCGTTTATAAAATTAACTCAGATGATGTCAATGCACACTTTGGGTGTGGTTAAACGAAAACCATCCTAGTAGAAATGCAAATTTTTGTTTCTTTGCATTTCAAACCAAGGTTAGCAATAGACAATCTGATGCTTGAAAATCCCAAATCAGTAGAACACAAAAAATGGTTCAAAAGCCAAGTTATTAAACACTAACATCCACCAAACACTAACTTGTATACAGCATTCTCTCGTTTATCTTGTTTCATTTGTTCCAGACCCGACAGTGTGAGTTTCCGCAAAGTAGGATTCCTTATTGTAAATGGAAGATTGTCGTAGATGGAGCATAAAAAGCATGTTTACAACCTTCTAAATGTTTTTTTTAACACTATTAGAGCCCTCTAGACATGAAATCACACTCCCATAGTCACCACTTTTATTACCCAATGTAGTCATGGACATAATCAGAGGAAATACGCCATTTAGGATAAAAGATGCAACAATAAATGTGTTTCGGACGTGTGACAAGAGTGACGTTGGGGGTTCAGACCTGAGTGGATCACTCAACTCAAAACTCTACTGCTTTCTGGGTGAATCTTGGGTCTATTTTGGTTCCAGCAAGTCTTTTGCAGTATTTGCAGCAATTGGGATGTGGTTCTTGATTGAGTCATCAGAAAAATGTTTGTATTTTGAATATTTGAAATCGACTTTTGTTGTAGAGTACAATCTGACCTTTCTGTTTTACTGAAATACAAAACTTAATTTTGCTATAATAAGCATCATCTAGAGGCCTTTGCCTTTCACAGCCATTTCTAATTTGAAATGATCAACTAAAAGTAGTTTTATTATATATTGTTAATAAAACTTAAATATGCGATAATATTTTTGTCAGACATTGTATATTATATTGTTTTCTCATACAATAAAATCAACAGATGGAGGTTCTACTGCAGAAGATAATCCACCTTCTCGCAGCAGACCTCCAAAATATTGTCTCCTTTAATGCCAACATAGGACACCCATATAACAAAATCATCAGATTAGGGCAGACAAGTAGAGGCTCGACTGCAGGAGATCCCCCATCTTCTTGCAGCCCACCTCCAACATCTTCTGTCTTTTGATGCACAGCATAGGTTGGTTGGTTAATTTATCTGAACATGCGTATGACTTACATCACATAATACAACTGACAGTTCCACATATCCAAAGGGGTAGGAAAAAGCAAAGCTTATCCAATCTTACCCTTGTCGGATTTCCCCCTTTTTCACAACATTTATGCACTTCCTGCATTTAGAAAGTTTGAAATGCATAAGTTAGGTAATGTGACAGTGTGTTAAAGCAGTAGTCAATGACCTTGTTCTGGTAAATAAATTATATAGCAATCATAATGAGTGATAATCAACAAATAAAAATAAATAAATAGATCAGAACATAGTGCTTACAAAGCAATGAAGAATTAGTGATAAGGTAATAGTGATTAGACCAGGGATCACCAATGTGGTGCCCGCGGGCACATATTTACCCCCAACGGCTGCATGAGGTGCCCGCAGGCCTGCTCTTAATATGGGTTTTCAGTTAATAATGTGGCTTTATATAGAAGCTGTGCAGTATGAAAATCAATTAAATACATCATTTTAACAATTTAGACCTCAAAAACAAAATATTGGTACTGCATGAGGACAGAAATCAACCTTGTGTATCGTACAAAGAGGCGATGTAGTAAACTTTTGTAATTATTACCCCAAACTTCTAGACACAAAGTTAAATATGGCAAAACTAATGAGCAGTACAATAAACACAGTGCATTATATTCTAGAAAATATTTAGCTTTATTGATGATTGACATGTTTTTAGAAACTTTTTATTGTATGTGTCAGATGTGTGCTTTCCAGCTTAGTTTACTATCAATAGTTACTCCTAAAAAAATTCTGTCACTTTATCTAATACGATACCCTCAAATTGTATGACCAAGTCTACAGTTTTACTTATAACTCCCAAACAACATCACTTTTGTCTAATTTACATTTTAGCATAATTTGTTGATATCCATCCATCCATAGGACACGTACAATAAAATAACCAAATTAGGGCTGACAAGTGGAGGCTCGGCTGCAGGAGCTCATCCACCTTCTCTCAGCAGACCCCCAAAATCTTGTCTCCGTAAATGCACAGCATAGGACATTTGGCCAAGAGTCGCAGTCGCGGGACACTGGACCAGCTCTACACCCTTGCGAGGATAGTGGAGGGTACGTCGGAGTTTGCCCAACCGGTCTACATGTGCTTCGTGGATTTGGAAAAGGCATTCGACCACGTCCCTCACGGTGCCCAGTGGGGGGTGCTCCGGGAGTACGGTATTGGTGGTGCGCTACTACATGCCATTAGGTTCTTGTACATTAAGAGCAGGAACCTGGTTCGCATTGCCAGCAGTAAGTTGAGCTTGTTTCTGGTGAATGTTGGCTTCCGCCAAGACTGCCCTACGTCACCGATTCTATTCAGAACCTTAATAGACAGAATTTTTAGGCGCAGTCAAGGGAGTCCAGTTTGGTGGCCTTAGGATCTTGTCTCTGCTATTTGCAGGCAATGTGGTCCGGATGTCTTCATCAGGCCATGACCTTCAGCGTTTACTGGAGCATCTGGGATGAGATTCAGCACCTCCAAATCTGAGACCATGGATCTCGGTTGGAATCGGGTGGACCCGACTGCGGGTCGGGAGTGAGGTCTTGCCCCAAGTGGAGTAGTTCAAGTATCTCGCGGCCTTGTTCACGAGTGAGGGAAGGTTGGAGCGTGAGATGAACAGACTGATCGGTGCAGCGTCTGCAGTAATGCGGTCGTGGTGAAGAGAGAGTTGAGCCGAAAGGCCACTGCTCCTTCACATTGAGAGGAGCCCGTTGAGGTGGCTCGGGCATCTCGTCTGGAGAGAGACCTCCCGGGTGCCTTCCTTGTGAGGTTTTCCGGGCATGCCCAGCTGGGAGAAGGCCCAGGGGAAGACTTAGGACACACTTAGGGGTGGCCGGAGAACGGGAAGTTTGGACTTCCCTACTAAGACTGTTGCCCCCGCGACCCGGACCAGTATAAGCGGCAGAAAATGGAATGGATTGGAACGTACGCTGACAGCAATAAACCAATCAGAGAACATTACGGAAGTCGTACAGTACGTACACTTACCTCCGTCATGCCTCCAGTAGATATACTACCGGTATGCTGCAAAACAACATTTTGCCGAGCACCGGTTGAGTTACGCCACCATATGTAATGGATTGTGGATGCCTAGGCTAAGGTGCTTTTACTCTTGTCCGAGCTTTCGCAAAAGCCGGCATCATTGCTAAACAGTCAACTGACAACAAGACTGACTCAGACAATGATGACAGGTAACCCGGCATGTTTGATGGCAAAATTGCCCAGCTGGTCAATTCGAATGCAGAAGATGAGGACTTTGACGGATTTGTGGGAGAAGAGTGATCAAAAATACAGTGAGTGTATTGTTGAATAGTCGAATCTGATTGGATCTGATAAGGATGTGTTTAATTGTAAGTAAACGGTTAATCAAAAGTATTGCCATCGTTGATTGTGTAACCAAGAATTGCAAAAATGATGATAATGAATTGGGTAATAGAAGTTCATCCCAAACGCAAACACAAGTGACAAGGGCCAGACCTCGAGGTTGGCAATGTCTCTTTTACGCACAGTTGCTTCGCATTTCCTCCCCGTTTTGCAGTCTTTGTTTATTCATTACACGGGGTTAAAATATCGGTTACAAAATACGAGTGTTTTTATCAGTGGGGAAAAAATGCTTACCTTACCTGTAATACCAACCTCAACCCGACGAAAACCCACAATACTGATAGCTGAGAGGGTGGAGGACGCAATGGCCCCCTGCCGATCTTAGTGTCGCACTGGTTGAGGGCCCGCCCCCGGTGGTCACTGTGTGCCTCCGGTGCTCTGATAGTTATTGTTTTGCCCTTCTTCTGACATCATTGAACTGTTTTTTACATGGTACAACGGTTCTCAGTCTGTCGGGGCCAACCTGATTTACCATACTTCAAATCTCCTCCCATGCCACTTTTGCATCATCAGCCCGTGGAGGTCTGCTAGCAGGACCACATATTCGGCCACTGCAAGCTTGGACCTCCCGGACCAAAACATAATTTTCCGTCTGGGAAAATGTTGTCCGTCTTCCGCTGTCTTCATCTGTATTCAACAAAACTTGCAATGTGCTTCGCCAGAGGCGCATTTAAAGGTGAAGTTAGGAGCTTAATTGATTGATGAAGATTTCACCCGGCGGGTTAAACCCAGTCACCCAGTCACTCCCTCTATGCCACTTGCGCTGATAGGAGGGACGAAGGCGTACTTACGCCAGGCTGCGCATGACACGAGATTGCAAAATGCACCTAGAACGCACCCCATTGGTGAGGCGACTGCGGCTGGTCTACGAAATTAGAGCCCTCTAAGTCTATCCAAACTAATTATTATTACTAGCAACATTATAACCATTATCTTTAATAATAATGGCTCTAAATAAACAATCAATGTGTTGATTTGGGTTACAAAATTGTGTTATAGAAGTAATGTGTCTGGTAAATGTAAACTTCACACATGTTTTACAAAAAGGCTTTTTTTGTTTACATCAGAACTTTTAATGCAAATATTTTTTTAAAGATCATTTTCCCAAACGGTTAGTGTTTTCTGGACCCAGAAAAGACTACTTAAAGTATGTAAACAACCGGCCGAGTTCCATGTGTAGACTATGATAAAAGTCGAGTTTTATGTAAGTCGGAACTTAAACCTAAATACTGTACGTACATGAACTGTACACAGAACACATGTAGGATGTATAAAATAAAGTCATAACAAGAGGAAATTCAATAATTAAATTAATTAAATTAAAATATCGGCCCAGGCTTGTAACCTTGTAACTGTGTACGGAATCCATGAGTCTTATTTATTAGCGTTCCCAAAAAATGTAATTACAAGTTGCAAATGTAGGGGGAGCCTGGGAGCAAGTAGATAACGAGTTTTTTTCCCAGTATCTGGTTATGTAACAACACTGGATTTTTAAAAAAAAAATAAAAATGTCGCTACTTTCTGCGTCAGAGTGTTGTCAACACCACATATCAAGTTGATGGTCTTGAGCTTAATTCCAGAAAACACTGGCTCCGCCAGATGTGTGTGTTGGATAACAATGTGTCACTAATCATCGACTATGCGCACAGCAGGAAGTCGGCCCACCTACACTTGCGTCGAGTCGCAGCTCCATGTAGTGTATACGTGAAAAAAAACTACAGCGCTCACCATGAAGTTGATTTAGTCTTTTCTTCCGTCTCTTTCTTTCTCTTCTGGCTGCATAAACACGCCGACGCACACACACAGAGCGGCGTCAGACGGCCTCATGCATGTCAGAGCTTTATCCAAACACAGCGACGGTTGCTACATGCTACAATTATTACCAGATGGACTCAGAGAAAACACTTTAGGTCTGCCTTTTCATTAGCAACACACACATACACAAAATATCTCAGTTTTGCATTTCAAATTAAGCTGAATATTAGACACCGCTGATTAGGGCACTATATGACCATTATAATATAGATTGTTGCACATCAATTGCACATGTGTGTCTAATGTTGTGGCTTGTGAGGGATTTTTTATTTCATATACTATTTGCATATTGCTGTGCTTTTCTAAGCATCTTCCTACACTGTTAGTATTACAAAGTATTAGTATTACAAACAGCCGTTGCGGTATGCGCCAACTTTCATCCCCCCATCTATAATGCCGTCATCCTCACTAGGGTCGTGGGACCTGGCCGGAGCCTATCCCAGCTGATTTTGGACAAGACGCGGTACACCTTCGACATCAACCACAATAATAAACCTATTGTTAATTGACTGTTAAGTGTCAATCAAAACAAAGCATTGTTGTTTTTTGAGTGCGGTTTAAGCGTCATTGTGGACTTTCTCTTCATACATGACCCGCTTTTCTTTTTCTGTGACATAGCTACGCCGTTGTCCTCAAGTATTTCTCACATGCACACACACGCACACACACGCACACAGAAAATACGTGCATCGGTTTTGAATTTCACATTTTGCCCTAGCAGAGATTACCACAATTTTAGAAATAGCTGCGCTATCGACCACAAAAATAAACATCTTGTTAAATGACAGCGTCAATCAAAGCCGCCGTGCATTACAATCTTCTGCTTGTGCACACGTACCTACTAATGTTGAAGGATTTATTTGTGCACTATTTGGGAATTGCTGTCCTTTCCAAAGCATCATCTTGCACTCCCTTTATAAATGACCTGCTTTTGTATTTGTGTGACAGAGCTATGCTGTCGTCATCGAGCATCACCGCCTCTGCTAAGCTATGCGTGTATTTCCGTAGCGTACGCTTGGGAACTATGCATTGCCCGACATGCTTTTTTTGCACCCGCTAATAATACGCGCATGCCGGCATTACTTGCAGGGATACCTATGTCAGCTATGCGCACACATATTTCACCTTCCTTTCTTCACATAGATTCTCTCTTCTCTTACTCGCACACACATTCAGCTCTATACATGGTGGGGCTAAATCTCCTCACTGCTCCACAGACTAAGTTCAGGAGCGTTATGTCAGTCAGAGCTCGACTGATAACCTGCCTTGCCAACCTTCTCCAACACGGTCCTGCTGGGAGCTGGTTGCATCCAAGTAGCACGTTAAAGATGCGGCTAATCGTTTTATCTATTCATTTCACACAATAATTAACATTTTCCTTAATGTTACATTACTCAATTTATGGTTTATGATGGCGACTGACAATTGAATCCCACCTAGACAGAAGCATATACAGTGGAACTTCGAGATACGAAATGAATTTGTTCCGGGGGGGTTGTGTCTTGGAATTTTCGTATTATGAGACAAGGTTTTTATATACAGTGCTGTGAAAAACTATTTGCCCCCTTCCTGACTTTGTATTCTTTTGCATGTTTGTCACACAAAATGCATCAAACACATTTTAATATTAGTCAAAGATAACACAAGTAAACACAAAATGCAGTTTTTAAATGAATGTTTTTATTATTTAGGGAGAAAAAAATCCAAACCCACATAGCCCTGTGTGAAAAAGTCATTGCCCCTGCACCTAAGACCTGCTTGGGCACCCTTAGCAGCAATAACTGCAATCAAACGTTTGCAATAACTTGCAACAAGTCTTTTACACGCTCTGGAGGAATTTTGGCCCACTCATCTTTGCAAAATTGTTGTCATTCAGCTTTATTTGAGGCTTTTCTAGCATGAAGCGCCTTCTTAAGGTCATGCCACAGCATCTCCATGGGATTCAGGTCAGGACTTGGACTAGGCCACTCCGACGTCTTCATTTGGTTTTTCTTCAGCCATTCAGAGGTGGATTTGCTGGTGTGTTTTGGGTCATTGTCCTGCTGCAGCACCCAAGATGGCTTTAGCTTGAGTTGACAAACAGATGGCCGGACATTCTCCTTCAGGATTTTTTGCTAGACAGTAGAATTCATGCTTCCATCTATCACAGCAAGCCTTCCAGGTCCTGAAGCAGCAAAACAAGCCCAGACCATCACACTACCACCACCATATTTGACTGTTGCTATGAAATGCTGTGTTACTTTTACGCCAGATGTAACGGGACGCGCACCTGCCAAAAAGTTCTACTTTTGTCTCGTCAGTCCACAAGATCTTTTCCCAAAAGTCATCATTTTGTGTTCAATTATGTTACTTTTGACTAATAGTTAATTATTTTTTATGAGCACAAACATTTAAGTGTGACAAAAAGTCAGGAAGGGGGCAAATAGTTTTTCACACCGCTGTAAATGGCGTACTTCGTTCCAGCCCCCTCGAAAATGTTGTATAAAGTGTAAATATTGTACCCACCTGAAAGAAATATGTTCATTAATGACAACTTAATCATTTACAAGTGAATGAATAATAACAAATGTTGTTATGAATAATGATACTTTACCTCTCGGGTCGAGCGAGGTGAGTTGATGGCAAAGGAGGCGGCGGCGAATGTCATATCGAAATCATCTGTAAGTTTCCGTACTGTAACTTCAATGAAATGAATAAACTACAGCACATACTAAACTATGATTTTTTTTATTTGAATTTTTGACAATGGACGGGGCTCTTCGGTACACGGAGCAAAGGGAGGCCGTGATTGGCCATCGTTAGGAGGAAGAAGAATGATGAATGCTGACCAATGTGTGGGCAGCTTGACTGTGTCAGGTGGGCAATGATGTCATCATGTAAGCCCGCTTGATGTTTCAGCACAAATGACCACCATGCGGTGTTTTTACTTTATCTGAGAATAATGGCATATCTGTGGCTCACTCCACTGCTGGTGTATTATTTATAAACAAGTCCACAGCTTCGCGAAGAGGGCTGTCGATGGATGGCGGAGGGCTTAGGGTTCGCGTTGGCACACACGTCCAGCTGTCCGTCGCCCAAAGGGGCTCATACAGAATTACCGATCATCAATCATAGAGAGGTTTTCATAAATAGGAGCCTTAAAGCCCCCCCCCCGCCCTCCTCTATGACGATACTATGCATCCTATACACGGCTTTATGGCGCCAGGCAGCCCAGAGCGATGTCTTCCCCTGGCCTGGCAGCTGGGTTTTTATCCACGTTTAGCTCGCACTCTGCCTCTTCCTCACAGGCTATGTAAGCACTATTTGTGTCGCGTGTGTCAGCAACGCACTTTTAGATTCGCTTCCACCCCCCAATGCACCCTTTGTCCCCCGATGAGTGCTCCTTTACTGCACGTGCACGAGGCTGCAATACTGACGACGGTTATGGTATAGTGTTGTTAGCGGTAAGACTCGTGACGCCTGATTCCGTCTCTCAGGTCATCTCTGCTCTTCACATGCACTAATACGCGCACACACTTGGCCGCGATGCCGCCTTAATCTTTTTCCTGCGGCACTGCTCTGTCCAGCACATGGAGAACAGCGATAGCATCGAATCCTTGGATGAGAAAATTAAGCACACACACACACACACACTTGGATCACAGACCTAAAGAGGCAGGACAAAATGATACACATCATTGGTTTGATTTCCTGTGACCTGAAAAACAGTGGGGGGGGGGAAACTAGTAGTATCTAGCAGATACAAGTACCAGCTCTGACAAACTATAGAAAATGATTTAGAGTAGTCAGTGTACACCTTATTTATTCAGTAGCCACTGAAAATGAGTCAACACACAGCCACACAAAAATAACACAAGGGAGCACACATCAGTCTGTCTGAATTGATCTGAAATTGATGCAGCTATTTAGAGTGAGCACTATTGCTATCTAGCGCTGCCTTAATCCTCTTGGGCATGGAATGGAGCAGAGCTGCACGGGTTGTTACTGTAATCCTTTTCCACTCCTCCATAATGACATCACTGGTGGATGATAGACACCTAGCAATCATCCTTCCTTGGTGCTCAATCGCGCTCGGGTGTGGACGAGACATGAATGGCCACAACTTCACTTTCACTTTCACTTTCCACAGCAATACACTTCCCCTTTTCTGGGTGTGTTTGGGCTCTTAATGATGTTAAAAATCTGCCAGTTTCTGCTTCACAATGTCACAGTACATGATGGAGTTGATGGTTCCCCTTCAGTGAAGTGCCGTCAGCACTTGTGCAGCCACCAGAATTATAGTTTGCTCACTTGTGTTGCCCGCTATTTGGACTATGACAATGTGTATTGACTGATTTTCACTGGGTAATCCTGTAGATCGCTTGTTTATTGCTGTTTATTGTCTGCAGACCCAACCATGATAAGTTAATTTTGATGAAGTAGGGTTCATAAATGCAATATTTTTCTGGTTAGAGCATGGAAGACCTGTTTACGACCTTCTAAATGTGTTTTTACAAATGATTAGAGACATGAAAGAACAGCCCTGTAGTCACCTTTAGACTAGTATTACCCAATTTAGTACACGTAATAAGACAAAATAAGCCATTTGAGACATAAATAAAGACTCACGCTCCTGTGTGTTGCTGGTGCTAGGGAAGGCTCGCGGCCGTAGCCCAGTAGTGGTTAGAAACCTGCAGTAAAAGTTCAAATTCGGTGCTTGTGTGTCTCACTGAACATTACAGTAACGCTACCGAGAGCTCGTGACCAGTGTACAATCCTTAACCATTTGTATGCTTGAAAGTGCTTCATTTAAAGTGTGTCTAAATCCCCTCTCACCAGTTCCACTTGTTGGCTAACTAAGAGGACTAGACGTTTGTTGGACGTCATTCCAGTCCTTTACTTTACTAATGCCCCGAAATGAATGTTGTTTTCTACAATGCAATGAATTGCTGGACAATGACGGAGGTTCTTTATGTATTGCATATTCCAAATGATTCATCGTAAAAGGAGATGAAGTCACTACAAAGAGCTGTGTAGTGGGCGACTGTGCTCATTCTGTGTGTGTGTGTGTGTGTGCGTGCGTGTGTGCGTGCGTGTGTGTGTGTGTGTGTGTCAGGGCTTGCAATGTTCATTAAAGTTGGTCTGAATGTACTTTTATAAGCCTCAGTCTGCTGATACGTACAAAGCCGCTTGGGATTTCATAATGCTGTGTGCTGTAGTGTTTGCATGTGTTTAGCAGGGGGGGCCCTTCCAGTCCTCTCGCTCATCTGACCACACATCATTTGGCTTTGACTCATGCCTCTAATTAAACATAGGGCAGGTCTCAACTGGCAACACACACACACACACACACTGTCTGTGAAGTTGTTATTGCCATGCGGCTGGGAGCACATATACTAATAGTGGCCAACCGCAGGCCAGGCATGGCAAGTGAACAGAAGAGAGAGGCCTCACGCTCTTCTGGACTTTAAAGTAGCTATCTAGACCTCTGTCAAGGCCAAACCACCCTTAATTTAGGCAGCATCAGACCGGCATAAATAGCCACAGCCTTTATGCCGGAATTTTGTCAAAAAGATTCATGTATTTTTCACCTATTAATGAAAAAAAACTCGTGCTTGATGCTTCTTTTTTGTGTGTTTTATGTAAGTCATGACTGAAAACTACCAGTGATGGCAAAAATGAAAAGTGTGATGACAACCATAGATCCAGAAACGAGACTTACTGCGACAAAGGGAAGTAGAAGATCAACGGCCAATACAACATATACAGGGTGACAAGTAGCTCCCTATTTTTAGGCACTTGACTATAATTCTTAGAAGAAATGAACAGGAGTAGGGAGTTACTTTTCAATCCCCTGTACACAAAACAATGTATTTTTCATTTACCAAACATTTGCTCATTTGTTAGTACGTAGCTGACAACAACAAAATGACAAATTCCCATGAAAACTTCACTACATGAACGGTTCACACCGAGGAAGGAATCATAAAGTAGTAGTGTTGGATGCTTTTGCTTGATTTTAGTTTTATTATGTAAATATGTACACTCAATAAAGGTTTCACGATGGCGATGGTTTGACCCTGGAACTGATTAATTCCTATTGGCAATGTACTTTACTTAAATCCATTTTCTATGCCGCTTATCCTCATCAAGGGAGCCTATCAATAATAAAAGAAAATTATTTGGAATGATATTTGATCAGTCATAAATATACATAAACATGTAAACATTACAGAGTAAAAGTATCATCTAATTATATTTGAGAATGTCTGAAAACAATGTAGGAAAAATAAGTTATTGCAGTATTTCATATATACTAATGTTTAGTTTATATATTTTTTGAAAATATTTTTTATAGTTTTGTATATATACTCATGTCATATTTACTGTATACTGATACAATATTTAAATATTATGCAGTATAGTATGAATACTAGTATTGCTGCAGTGTCAAAAAGCTGCAGTTGCATTTCATTTGCATTGGCATGTTTTTGTTCAAAATGTGATTTAAAGATGATTCTGGATTGGATGCAGAAGTTTGTCCAAAAATGACAAAATCTTTCTTCCTGTTCCCCAGACCCCCCCACCCAACCACCGCTCCTCGTGGTTTGTTTTTGCACAATCGTGCTCATGAACAACGGGTAAACGTTTAGTTTGTTACTATGGTGTGAAAACGAGCGACGTTGGTGACTCAGAAAGCGTGTTGATAACCTTCAAGTAGTATAGGAAGAGTGTCACGGGGCGTGCGCGCAGGAAGGGCTGAGAAGAAAGGGCGGAAGAGCAGATAGAATATGGGAAAATGTTTAAGAAGAGGGATTTCTGAGAAGGCAAAAACATGTCGGCTAAAGTGTTGCTAAAAACTAATGGGGGGGGGCAAGCTGTCTGTCCTGGGAGAGACAACAAGTCTCAGCTGTTGCTCCACAGGCCACCACGCCGGGCGAGAGAGCCCCTGTTTGTTGTTGTAGCTGGCCTTTAGAGAGAGTAAGGGGGGGATAAGACAAGCTTTTTTGCTTTCCTCTCGGACGAGCCTGGACTGTCGCGAGTGCAGGTGCTTTGTCGGATTATGAAAACACAGTCAGGGTGGGGTGGGGGGGTCGTGACCCCAGCTGGGACTGTCCCACAAGCTCAGTTCCCAGCAGAAGTCCACTAAAACCTCACTACTTTCCCTGTGACCATCATGTCAGCCACCCTTTACCCTTCCTCTTCCTGCTTCTAGTCCCACTGACGAGGGTGTGCACTCACTGCCATGTTCCCCAGGGGGAGGTGTTGACAATAAGAAAAAAACATTTGTTAGGGAGAGACAGCAAGTAGAAAAGTGCGTCCCACTGAGTTTTATCCAGCAGGAGACTGAGGGCAGCGAGAAAACGGAATCAGTATTTTTTTCCAGTCATTTAGTTTATTTTGCATCCAGTTATCTCAGGGAACTTTACACATGGGGGAGGTCTAGGAGCACACACCCCACATGAGCAAGCTCTGGGTGACAGAGGCAAGGAAAAACTCCCTACAGGGAAGAAACACCGCCTTAGTCTGGACCAATTGGGTTAAGATAGAGAGACAATGTAGACGGGACAGATGGTAGATGAAGGGAGGAACACAGGGTTTGGTAACTGGCGGAAGGACAAGAGCTTAATGGTAGTTTCAGTCAACGCCGTGGCAACATTGGTGGACACATGGCTTGAACGAAAATGGCCGTCACAGCCGTGCTGTCCACACTCTGCTCATAACCGTCGACAAAGGAGTTCCGAACTTTCAGGGGGGATGAAAGGAGACCTTTAACCCCCGGGCTGACTGCAGACAAGCCCCAAAGTCACGTTTATTTCGCTTGATTGAAATGTCTGCAGTTCAAATGTGCTGATGAAAGTCATGAAAGGCTACGCAAAGCATGGATGCCAGGAATAGCCTTCCATTGTTGCAGTTTCCACAGGAGTGGACCACTAATTAACGCTTGGCGGAGGCCACGCCGCCCAGTGGCGCCGCCCCAACTGCACGGTGAGGGCAAGTCGGCCGATTCACATTGTCCTCGTTTTGCTTTCTTTTCGGCAACATTTCCAAAGTGTCCATTCGGCGGACACGGTGGCTGCGCCGTCACGAGCAGCCGACGGTCTCTCCTCCTCCTTTCTTTGCCCGCGGTGCAGACCGCATGAGTGTGTGTGGCCCCCCCTAATTACGTACTACACGGAGCCAGGCTTCATGATGAAAGCTCCACTTTGTGCTTTGGTGTCACTTCTAATATGTAAAGCAGATGTGTGTTTAATCAGGGCTTGCTGACGAGCTACAAGCTACCTACTGGGGGGGCCACCCACGCCCACCACCTCGCTGCAAAGCATAGACTTTTTTTTAGATTGAAACTGCACTTTTCACAATCTTTTTTTGTTATTGGGTTAGCTTTTGCTTTTGTTCAGTTCAATTTGGGTTGTTTGCTAGTCACTTTTTGTGTGCTGGTGTTTCTGTTAGTTTTTTTGTAGTAATAACACTTTAGTAACACTTTAATAACACTTTAGTCATAACTTTTTTGTTGTCATTTAGTTGGATAGTCAGTTTGATGTTAGTTAGTCGGGTCTTCATAGTTATTTGAGTGGTTGAATGCAAGTACGCAGCTTTGTTAGGGGTTAGTAGAATCATCCTGAGCAGCAGCAGTTGGCTGTAATCTTCCAGCAAAGCTCATCCATCTGATCCCATCTTAGACGCCTTCCAGCAACGCGCCGGGATTAGAGTCGGGATATCAGCCGCAACACAGCCGCCTCCAAACAAACATGTTGGCCGGAGGAACACGCGGATTGCTAACGTGTAAATCGCCGGATGACCAGCGTCCAAAGAGGATGTTCTTGCACTGATAAAGCTTCTTCGCGTTTAGAGACGGACGCTCGATAGCGTCATTGCCAATCCTTTGATATCATGCCATCGACAGATCAGTACTGCGTCAATGTACTTCTCTCATATTGTAAATGAAGTCTAGCCGTCATTTAACATGTTGTAGTAGAGATCTGAATGGACCCGAGTGAAGCTGGCCCCCCAACCTGCGCAAAACTCTGCTCAAATCGTCTCATTTGTTTGTGCTGCGTTTGTGCTGTTTTGTGCAATTAAAATGAACGTTTGTGACCTGAGTGAAGTTGGCCCCCCAACCTTCTCAAAACTCGTCTCAAATAGTCTCATTTGTTTGTGCTGCGTTTGTGCTGTTTTGTGCAATAAAAATTAGCGTTTGTGCCACTTTAGTGTTTGAGTTATTACAGTTTGTTTTATAGGTCGACCAAAGGTCATGCAGCCCTCCATTTTCTCCAAATGAAACCAAAATAATCCCATGTGTTTGTGCTGCGTTTGTGCTGTTTTGTGCAATTTAAAAGAACATTTGTGCTACTTTTGTGTTTGAGGTATTAACAACTAAAGTTTTGAGCTATTACATAATCGGCCCGTCAACAAGCTCTGAATGAAACCAAAATAGTCTCGTTTTGACCCTCCCTGTTTGTGCTATTGGGTCCAGTTGAAATCAAATTTCGTTTCGGGGCTATTAACCATTAAAGGTTCTCATTTCTGTGACAGTGAGCCACCACTTCCTGCCGATGAAGAAACGTTGAGGGAAACAATGTTTATGTTTCGGAATAATATACTAAATTATAAATAAAATACATGTTTGATAACTGTTAACATAACACAATAGTTTTCTGACTTTTTAGTATTGTATATTATATTTAATATATTTTTAATACTAGTCTAACAGCTCTAATAGTACATAACATGTTTGCAGCCAAACATGTTATGTGGGCCGCACGGTGGATGAGTGGGTAACATGTTGGCCTCACAGTCAGGAGATCAGAGTTTGAATCACCGTTTGCATGTTCTCCCCGTGCGTGTGTGGGTTTTCTCCGGGTACTCCGCTTTCCTCCCACATTCCAAAAACATGCATGTTAGCTTCATTGGCCGCTCTAAATTGTCCATAGGTATGAATGTGAGTGTGAATGTTTGTATATATGTGCCCTGCGATTGACTGGCGACCGGTCCAGGGTGTACCCCACCTCCCGCCCAATGTCTGCTGGGATAGGCTCCAGCATCCCCGTGACCCTGAGGAGGATAAGCGGGATAAAAAATGGATGGATGGATGTCTTGTGCAGTGTTAATATGTGAAGTAGTCATACTCGTGTAGTAAAATCTTTGGCTTCATTCTACTCCCTCTATTCATGTTACATAAGACCTGCAAACCCCCACCCTCTACTGCTTCCCCCTCTCTTTTACTTTGTTGAAATCACACACACACACACACACACACGAGTGCAGCATGGCGGGCATCCAGGGAGGCTCCAGTGTCTTTTCAAAGAGCTCTTTGCTCGTCGTCCTTTTGATGCCGGCTGGACGCCGTCAGCTTTGATATGAATTTGTCCTCATTCTCCACGCTGCTGCAAGCCTTACTGGCCTGTAGAGCGCAACGCAGCGCTTACCCACGTTTGAAATGATTGTGCACCGAGACAAATGTCCTCCAAATATAAGTTGTTGTTGTCATTTTCAAGCGTTTGAAAGCACCCCGCAAGAAGGAGTTTGGAATGAGACCTTCATTTGTCTCTCTCCACAACCACAAACGTGACGTTCCTCCTGGTCTTTCATAGAATCCAGCATGGATGTGTCAAAACTGTGTGTGTGCGTGTGTAACATTCCAGCCTGTGTTAGAGGTATGCGAATTACGTCTTACTCGGCGGGAATGTGAACAATCTACTGACGCTGTTGTTTACTGACACTCTGCTGCCAAGGAGCTTTCGTACGTGCGTGTGTGTGTGTGTGTGTGTGTGTTCCTATCATTACGTGCTCAGTAAGTGTGCAAGTGTAACAAGAAGTGAATCCCCAATGATGTACACAATCCAATTAAGCTTGTATTGTTACTGCAGGCTTACTGTTGAGTGAGCATTACTGAGCAGCCTGGACTGGTACTTTTGTTGTTTCTAGGCAACACTTTATCAGCCCAAAACTGCATCCAACCCTCTTCAAATGATCATAATCGAGATGGCTGACGGTAGCCAAGATCGAAGGTCATATTTATTGTATGTTTCTAGGCAGCGCTCGAGCGTCAGGAAATTTCACCACCAATTGAAACCAATCCAAAAGAAAAGTTCAACCGAAGTGGCGCAGATCAAACGTCATAATAGGCAGCGCTCACATCACAAAAGTATGCAGCAAACTCAAGAAACTACACAATCTAGCAGCCAAATTGGTAACTTTTTGAATCTGAATCAAGATGACTGAGTAGCTGATCCCAAAGGATATAATCTTGCATGTTTCTAGGCAGCACTCTAGCCACAAAAAACTAAAATACTCAGCCAGCTCTACAATCTATAAAATGTAAAGTCGAGCCCATAGGAAATAATCTTGCATGTTTTTCAATGCTCTACTATAAAATTTAAAGCTAAAAATGCTAACTTGTTCAAATTTGATCAGTGGCAAGATGGCTGAGAGAACCTCAGATCAAGGGTCATAAGGCTTGCTTGTTTCTTGTCTACTTTTTCAGTCCTGGCCGTAGCTAAGATGCCAGAAGGTTAGCCAAGATCCAGGTTCAAGATTGGTTAGTTTAAAAAATGTTCACTTCACTTGAACTTGATTGGTCTGAAGCCGGCAGAGGGTAGCTGAGCTGAGATAAATTCATGTTGAATGATTCTTGTCAGCACTCCGGCCACAACTTTTTAACCAAATATAGAAAATAGAAAATCTAGCCTCAAATGTCAACTTTTACCAACATGGTCTGAATCAAGGTGGCCAACAGTAGCTAAGGTCTTAATGTTTCTAGTCAGCACTTCAGCAGCACAAAAGGAAGGCATGAAAAGGAGCCTAGTTAAAAAGGTCAGATGGGTTCCATATTTCAAGTCAACATCTAGCTGCAGCCTCTTCAAACTTTGGGCTAAGATCAGTTGCACGGTTCTAGTCAGCGCTCTAGCCGTCAATCAAAATAAATGTGTTCAAAGTTGTCTTGTCTTGTTTTACATTCTAACATGCTTCTGTTGTGTTTCTCATCAGATTTGGGACATGAGCGACGACGAGAGCATCTGAGGAACCTGAAACCTTGACACAGTTGTCACGTTTGTTTGTTTTTCACATCCAATCATAAAGAAAACTGCATTTTTAACATTTTGAGCCCTCCATCATGGTTGCCCAACATAAAGTAATCCTCAAACAGTCTTTGCACTGCATTTAAAGGCCAACACGGAGTTTAAGTCTTGCCCGCAGTACTGGGGTACTCGGGGCATACGAATCATGAATGTTGCTTGTGTATCAGTGATACTTGTTGAAGTTTGTGACAGGACAAATGCGGGAAAGACATTGTCAGCACAGTCTTCTCACCAAAGTGCGTCTAATTAATGTTTAACGTGTTATTTTTATGTGTAATAATAAATCATAAGTGCTGCTCTGCTAATGGTGTGCTCTGTGGGGATGGAAGCGCTCAAACTTCCTGCAGTGTTATGTTGATTATTGTGGTTGTAGTTAGCGTTGCGTGTTGTCAAGTTAATACCTGCAAGCACAGCTTTGTGCTTACTTTCACAAAGTACTGAAGACAAATAAAAATAAAATGCATCTTTATTGTTTTTCTGTGTAATCAGCAAAGAGCGAGTCAGGCTGTGATTTCAAAGCACTTTATTGTTCATCGAGGCTACTTCTTACGTACAAAAAAACAAAAAGGTGGCCTGCCAAAACCTTTTCAGTAGGAGACACCGCCACAAAGTGTTATTGTTTTTTACACTTGTAAGTACATGTTACTTAGAAAGTCTGCTTTGGATTGGTCGCCGCTCGCCTTCTTGAAACGACTCATCCAGCAACTAAGCAGACGGATGAAATATGTATTTTCCAATCGGACGTTATTGGACTGAACCGGGAAGACGTGGAAAAGCGGGCAGCGGGTGGCGTCGTCGCCACCCCTTTCCCATTAAAGTAGCGATTGTCACTGACAATAAGTCCAGTGGCTTTTTGTGTTCCTGCACTTTTTCATCCTTTTTTCTCTCTTTTAAGACAAACTTGAATTCAACACAAAATAAAAAAGATCAACTTTTTCCACCAAAGGACAAAAAGAAAATGCAATGATTATAGTAATAGAAGACAGAAAAGAAAACAATTAAATAGCTACATATCATTAAGAAATTAATTTCTCCTTGAAAAATACCTAGGATTTGTTTTGTTTTTTCATCTGTTACGCACAGCGTAATGATGGTCATATAGTTACCTATTATTTAAAAAAACCTCCTACAGTGTGTGTGTGTGTGTAAGGAGTGTGTGTCCTCAAGCAAATAAAAAGCCTCCAAACTGCGGCAGTGAAATGTTAATCAAGAAAAAACAAAAATCTCGTGGTCGCCAAGTAGGAGGCGGAGACTGTGTAATCCTGACAGAAGCTCAGCTCCTGAACGCCTCACTGACTTAACTCTTTTTCTGTAAGTTGCCGATGCCGGGAAGAAGAATGGAATGTCCACACCTGATCTTTTACTGCGCTTACGTTTACGGCCTTTTCCTGTTCACGCCGTTCTGTACGAGTGGCTCCCATCACAGAAAGGGCTTGGATGAAGTCGACCTGGCGCCTTTCCGGCTTCGAAAGAAGCATCAGTATAGCGAAGGAAGCAGGATTAGTATTCTGCAATCCCAGACAGGATGGCGGTGGGAAGTTTTACACCTGATATGCACATCAACTCCCGATCATCTGCCGTGTCACAGATAATACTGTGGAGTGAGGCAATGTCCCTGCTTTGCTGTGACGGGTGTAGGTGCATAAATAATTCATTCATTCAGATTCGCTCCCAGACCGAATGGCCTTAATCAGGAAAAATAACCATCAAAAAATCTAAATAAAAATGTATTTAACAGGATGGGCTGGATGGTTCTGAGCTTCTGTTTCCATGCCAGTGCTGTCATGTTGTGCGTCCTTACACATCAAAAGAGCTGAGACTGGATCAACAGCGCCTCTGCTGTTTGCAGCGAGTACTGCACGCCATGTTAACTCGTGAATTCCCTAAAGGAGGAATGTTTGTCATCCTGGTGTCCATGTTGTTCCGATTCTGTGCGCGGTACCACATGACGCATCAAACATCAACACTCAAAGCCAAGGTTTTTGTTTAGCGGCGCCTGTCCGGAGGCTAACTCTCGACTTTTGCTAGCACGCTGATGGCAAAGAAAAACACAACATGGTAACATCAACGGTACAACAACATGGAGTACAACTGATCCAGCAGTGAGCGTATATTGTCTTACGTGTGTTACTTATTAGCTAACATCCAAGTGGGAAACAAAAAAAAGCGTAACTAATGAAAAAGTAGTTGAAATGCTTACTAATAGATGCCAGCTATTATTTAAAAATAACACATGCATTAGTTTACCCTTCAAACCTTAAGAAATCAAAGACCACAGTGTGTGTTTGGACAGAAACTGAGGATCGGGGGCGGAGCTACAGAAGTAGAAGTGGTGTGAGAAAAGGGATGTAGGGGGGTGCTTTTCTGTCGCCAAAGAAAAAAGGGACGTGGGGGCCGTTTGGGAAAGGACATGAAAAGAGGAAGCTATAAGCACCTAACGGACTGAAGTGGTTAACGGTTACGCTGGCGGAAGAGTTGAGCCAGCCAATGGGAAGAAAGTGCGGGCGGGGCTGACAAGAAGCTTTGGTAGCACAGTCCGGTGGTTTCCTGCTTCTTTTCCTCTCAGATCCAGAAGACAAAACTACAGTAACAAGAAAAAACTAAAGCAAAACTTGTTCCTTATGTACAAAAACACTACAGAAGATGTTTCTCATCATGTTTGTTTGCAGTTTGTTATTGCTTGATTGATCATCAGCCAGGTCAAGGGGGCGGGGTTATAGCAGACCAGCAGGCGGGCGCTCCGTCAAGGAGGCCATGATGGGGTCAAGGGGGGCCGGAGTGGTGCCTGTTCAGGAGACCAGAGAGGGGGAGTGGTTGTGGTTGATCATGCGACTGTCGGGGGAGGAGTTTGGGCTGCTAGTGGATGAGGACGGGCTGTTCTTGTTCTTGATCTGCAGCCAGGTCTCGCCCAGCGCCTTGGCGAAGTGATCGTCCACCGAGCCCGTGATGGACACCGAGTTGGTGGCGGGCGCCGACGCAGTCGACGGCTCGGGCTCAGGCTTGTAGTTTTTGCCCAGGCTGCGGCGGAAGTGCTCCTCGATGACGGGGTCGCACGCCGTGTTGGCTGCAAGGCAACAGTTTTCGGGTCCCGTTAGAATCCGACATCATACAGCTGGGACAACATTGGGACGCTCGCTCTGTGCTATCAGTTAGAAAGTGTCTCCAAATTTTGACAGGATCAAAATTCCAGTCGAGATTAGATTGTAGAGCTGGCTGAGTCCAGTCGAGATTCAACCTAAATTTCCGACTACAAAGCATTTCAGCCATAATTCCAAATATCATCTCAGCGAGCACATGCCTGCATTTTGCTTTTTCTTTGGCTTTTTTGCATTTGCTATTCCCAAAGTGAAGAATGTCCACCATGCCCTAAGCTGACCGCTAATTAGTAACCGTTTGTTTATTATGTTTTGCTGCAGCTAACTTCTTTTTACACTTGCATGACAACTTCATCGACACTTGAATGATGTGAAAATTTGACTTGCAATTCATGTAAACGCACTGCAATAAAGTAATCATTGAATAATAATAATGTGTCATATTCGAATGCTATTGCTACTGATCGAGTTGGAATTAATATGACAAGAGAGTGTATCTTTAGCTGTGTGTGTGTGCGTGTGTGTGTGCACGTACTGTGGACTCTCCTGTAGCTGTTGCTGGAGCAGCCATTGTGCAACAGCGGGCAGTGGGACAAGTTGCAATTGCGGTTGTTAGCGGGGGCGCACGTGATCACAGAGGGACGATTCTGAAACAACACCAACGCACACTTTCATGTTTCCGCCCGAAAGATCACTACCCCCAAAGTAATCGTCATCAGTCGTCACCTGCTGGCGTTCCGCAACGGCGTGCGGGACGGCGGCTGGAGCTGCTGTTGCGCTTCTTGCCGCCGACTCCGTCATGCTGCTCTTGGTGAGCGCCAGCGGCTGGTCCATGGCGGCTAAACTGGCCAGGTGGTGATGGTGCTGGTGATGATGCTGCGGCTGCTGGTGGTGGTGGTGGTGGTGATGGTGGTGGTGGTGGGCGTGGCTGTACAGGTGGTTAGCATGGACGCCAAGGGCGCCGGGTAACACCACGCGCTCGTTGGGGCTCCGGCTCTGGTCTTTGGAGGAGCTGCGATAGTCTCCGTGAGGTTTCCTGGGAAGAGAGTTGGTGGTTACGCTGTGCATACTTAACAGGTAGCAATTATGTTTTTCGCCGAGTCAAATGTGTGCGTTTGTTCCACCCTTCCTGCAGCGCCACTTCCCTCCAACAATTTCAGGCCCGGCGAAGGGAGCGAGGGCTCGCCATTTCCCTGATACAGCTGATACAGCTGCGTCAAAACGAAGCCCCGTCTAACCGTGTTGACAAACTAGAACTTTCCAATCCCTCTTTGTTCCCGAGCAGTCATTATGTCAACACTGTGAATGCCACTCAATGGGCACAATCGTGAAAACGCAAGGCGGGTTTGTTTGGATGCTTGTAGGTGCACTTCACCAAGCAACCTGACTGCTAGCCCAAGCATCTGGACTCCACAACAGCATGGTAGCACAAATAAACACACAATACTGAGTAAGGAATAGCTAAGGAGGCGTGGGATGGAGGAGAAGAAGGCCGGGGGCGGGGCTGTGTGTGAATGGTCCGGGTTTCTACTACAAGAAAGACTTGTTTCCTTCGTTTGTGCCCAAAGCGTACAAGAGCAAAAAGGGCTCTCTTTTGCTTTGTCTTCCTTTTTCTTTCACCGTCTGCTGCAAACTTCCTGAGAGATTTGGCAGCGTTCCTGTAAACCCCCACAGACACACTAAAGCATGACAATGGGTTGCTGTTTTCTTGTGCTGGAGTCTGAAGTGCATCACATGAAACAAGGGAATCATCACAATAAATCAGAACTGGTATGCGGACAGCTAAAAGTAAAATAGGCCAAAAAATCCGGGACGGTCTCAGAAATCATGCCAAGCAGATCCATACCTGACTAAAGACAAATCTAGTGAAGATACTTTTGAAGACTAAAACGGAGAGGCTGTCACAAGGGTTAGGTTGAGCAAGTTTACGTGGGTAAAGGTTTACATGTGCGTGTCCATGTTAAAGAACACAGCATTTTGTTATTTGTTATGCAATGACCACGTTATCCATGGAGACTGACGCAGCACGAAAGTTGAGTACTGCAGAAAAAGTAGTGAGGACTGAGCAATTTAGAGATATAAACACACATAGTGTTCGAAATAGCCCAATGTGACTAACCAGATTAATAACTGTAGTTTGTATATTTTTATTGCTACATGGCAAACAAGTAACCAGAAGGTGCAGTAGATTCTCAGAAAACAAACCCAAAAAAACCAGCATTCGTGATATGCACGCTCTTAAGCAATTGGGCGATTAGTTGAAAGGGGCGTGTTTAAAAAAATAGCAGTGTCTGTCGTTTACTTTACAAACTTTTGTACAAACTTTCCTGCGAATCAATAATCCTATGAATGACTAAACTAATATTTAGTTGTATGACCACAGTTTTTTATAAGTGCTTCACATCTGTGTGGCATGGTGTCACCAACTTGTGGCACCTTTCATCTTTTATTCCACTCCAAGATTCTTTAACAACATTCCACAATTCATTACCTTTTCTTGCTTTTGCTTCACAAACAGCATTTTTTATGTCACCCCACAAATTCCCAATTGGATTAAGGTCCGGGGATTGGTGTGGCCACTCCATAACATTATTTTGTTGGTTTAGAACCAAGATATTGCTGGTTTACTGGTGTGTTTGGGGCCATTGTCTTGTTGAAAAACCCATTTCAAGGGCATGTCTTCTTCAGCATAAGGCAACATCACCTCCAAGTATCTTGACATATGCAAACTGATCCATGATCAGAATCAGCTTTATTTTTCTGATCATAGATCAGTTTGCATAAAGCTAATTCTAATCATGGATCCGTTTGCATATTCCGATTCTGATCCATGATCCCTGCTAAGCGATAAACATGCCCAAATCGTGATGCTTGCACCACCATGTTTCACTGTCTTCACTGTGTACTGTGGCTTGAATTCAGAGTTTGGAGGTTGTCTTCCAAACTGTCAGCGCCCCTTGGACCCAAAAAGAACAATTTTACTCTCATCAGTCCACAAAATGTTCCTCCATTTCTTTTTAGGCCAGTTGATGTGTTCTTTGGTCAATTGTAACCTCTTCTGCATACGCCGTTTTTTTAAACAAAGGGAATTCTTGTTAACAGATTAGCTTCACACGTACGTCTTCTGTCACAGTACTTACAGGTAACTCCAGACTGTCTTTCATCATGCTGGAGCGGATTATTGGGTGAGACTTTGCCATTCTGGTTATTCTTTAACCCATTTTGATATTTGTCTTCCATTTTAAGGCATTAGAGATAATTTTAGCTGAACAGACCAACATTTTCTGCACCTCTTCATAAGTTATCCCCTCTCCAATCAACCTTTTAATCCAAGTACGCTGTTCTTCTGAACAATGTCTTGAACGACCCATTTTCAAAGAGAAAGGCATGTTCAACAAGTTCTGGTTTCACCCTTGAACAGGGGCCACCTAATTCACACCTGTTTTTTCACAGAATAACTGATTGAATGCCACACAGCTATTTTTTTTAACACACCCATCTGAACTAATTGCCCAATTGAACAACCTGAAAAGTGTGCATATCATGAATGCTGGTCTTGTTTGCTTTCTGAGAATCTTCTGCACCTACTGGTGACTTGTTTGCCATGTAACAATAAAAGTAGTCAAGGACTAGTCAAGTGTTTATTATCAACTCAACCAGGAAATACAAATAGTACCTTGTGGTACCTGCGCCAGTGGAAAAACAGAATAGCAAATAGAGCCTTGCTGAGTCAAGTAGGTAAAGTGAAAATGGTAATGCCATGACATCTTCTCTACATCACTGCTTTTCAGTCCTTAAACGGTAACTTGTCCCCCCAAAAACTGCACATGTTGTTTAGTGACTGTGGAGACTACCTATATCTCCCCCTGCCCACAACCTGAGTGTTTGGGTTGTTTCCAACATCAACCACGACCGAGTGTAGTGATGCTGCCGGAGCCAGCTAGAGGAGAGAACCAATCAGTCAGCCACCCTCCCCACCTAAAAACCCTGGACTTGATTCTGTGCCATTGGGCAAACGCAAACCCATTCTGTCTCCCCTTGCTCACCTTTTTAATTTTCGGTGGGGTCACAGAGCGAGTGGAGACGGACCGCCTGCTCTTGTCTTGTGCCAGCTGGTTGGACGACAATTCAACTTATTTTATTTATATACATTTTGCGTCAGCTTCATTTAGCTTTGCTTGACTTGTTATGAAAATGAAAACCATGTGACTGATCACATGACAGCCAAATAGAGAGCAGACGTCCATTTGATTCTATTTTACAAGACTCCGGCTTTATGCGTAGGCCGGTATTAGTGGTGGCGGCTGTGGTGAGCGCTCACAGGAGGATCCCTTCATTCTAAATCCAGAATTCAACCCCCCCATACGACACTATATTCCTACTGTACAACATCACAGCACTCCCTGTCTGTCATTAAGTAAAGCCTTTTCATGCAGCCTGTCTTCACATCAACCCAAAGACTGCCATCCTGCTGTGAATGACTTGTATTTAGACACTAGTCTTGCAAATTTAGCGGGTTTATTGTGTTTGATTTGCATCAAAGAGTCACACGAAGTCTTTTACTCCCATTTGTGTCCCAAAGTCTACAGATGAGACTTGAGAGGCAGTTACTCCGTAGATATGAACTGGTGACTGAAGTGTTTTATGTCTGGGATACAGTCGAGCCCCACTTTTCACAAGGGATCTATTCCAGACTTAGCAAGGAATGGCAAAAAAAAAAACACAAGTAATCGACACGCACATTAAAATGTCTATTTTTGACACACAGGTCGCCCCCCATTTTTCCCAATCTAGGTTTAAGCCCTATATATGGCGCACACACTCTTTACAAGTACAAAATGCATGGGTAATCATCACTAACGAATGATAACGTAAGATGATCCATGAACAGACTGGTTTATTACGCTGAATCAGAGTCACAGAAAGTTATATACAAGAGTCAAACGGAAAAGTGGAAGCAGTTATAGCTGCACGGGTAGCAGTAACATTTATTTGCACTCCTTATAGTGTCCCAACCTTCATCAATTGAGTGTATGTCCTTAAATCCTCTGCAGTTTTAACATTGTTTGCCTTTTCACCCTGCATTGGTTGACTTGTTTGTGTTTCAAACAAAAAACTACAGGAGGGGGAAAAACACTTCTTCAGGAAAGCCCTCCCTATAAATCTCCAACGTGGGCAGATGTTGATATCCTCAGAGAGATCCGTGGAGACAGGAGAGGGAATGACACACACAGGAAACATCTGGGAAAAATCAGCGTGTAGCGAAAAAAAGGGAGGAAAAGTTGAGGGGGCGGATGAAGGCTCAACCACAGGTTACAACCAGGCCAACACGGGGCTCTATGCAAAGCCACAAAATAGAAATACTGTATATAAATATACACATACTGTACATGGAAACTCAGCCTCTCTGTTTATCCAAACTGTAAAAAAGTACCATTTGGGCTTTAGCAACAGAAGTTAAAAATGTCTGTATTCATCTGTATTTACATCTTCCACGCAACTTTATAAGTAGGATAAAAGTGTGCTAAATATGAATTAGCAGAGGAAGGCTTTGCACCATTCCTGACACCAGTCAGGCTTGCAGCTGCATGATAAGAATCAAACATGAGTTTGCCAACTACGTGACTCCAGGAGTAAGACGACTGCAGACCACTCTTTGTTATCAAAGCTGGGACACATCGGATATGGGAACCCCAGCAAGGAGGCAAAAAAACTAAATGTGGTTACACAAACGCACATGAATACACTCATCACCAGCTTTGAGCTCACACACACACCCGGTGAGGAAATGTGAAGTTCCAAGTAGAAGGAAGCCAAATTGTCAGAGAGTGACTGACATCAACGAACATTTGCTGAAATTTGCTTAAAAGCCAATCGGGAGTGCATTCTCCTCTCTTATTTTGAAAGGCGCAACAGAGACTTTTACACTGGAGGCTTTACAACTGCTGAGTGGCAGCCAGGAGGGCAGGCAGTTGCAAGCTTCCAGCCCACAGGCTCCAGTGGACTGGATAAGGCGTCTTTGTTCAAAGCTCCCCCCCTCCTCCTGCTTGCAGTAGATGCACAGCCACGACATGTGCATGACTACAATCAAGCAAGCACATGCAGAACACGTTCATACACGCTGGATAAAAACATGGTCGCCACTGAAACACTTCAGCATACAAGAAAAAAAGCAGCACAAAGCCGTGACGTATGATTAGTGCGTCTGTACAAGCAGCTGGAGTTTTTTCAGACGCTTTGCTTTGTTCTCTCACTGCCAAAATTTGACCCCCCAATCCTGACACCGGCTTGTTGGGATTGGACAACAAAAGGATAGGTCTGAACCTTTGGAAGCCCCGTCCCCCTACAAGCGGAGGTGTCAGGTGTCTGTCTGCACCCAGGCTTAAATGGTAGCTGAATTTCCAGGGTGATGGTGTGCATTAAAAAAAGTTCTATACAATAAGTTATATACTGCAAGTGGGAAATACTATTTCAACAAGAGAATGCAATTTGTGATGAAAATGTGTACAGAAATCTAAACCATGTTTGACACGTTTGCAAAGCATGTGAAATCCCACAGGACGGCCCAAAATCATTGGCTGTAAGAGAAACGAGCCAGCCCCTGTCGATGGTAAGTGATGTCAGGTTTAAACGATTCATTGAGCATGTCCAGCCTCACTACTTTCTACCTATTATTGATAAAACCATACACCAAATGCATCACGATGTACGTGGGTCAGTTTTTCCTCATACCTATATTTGACTTATTTTCTGATTGCGTAATATCACTTGATCGAGCCTTTTCTAACATTCCCTGCTACTAAGTAATAAAAGTATTTAGGGTAATTGCTGATGCTGAAAAAAAACTTGTACATATCAATTGCTTTTCAATAGGAATATTCATATCATATTAGTCACAGAAAATGTGGAATAGTGCAAATCATAGGTAATTTTGGGAACATTTTCCAATAAGAAATGTGAAAGTCATGAGCGGACAAATAGTAAGCGCTCAGACAATAAGGCACTAACAGAAAAGAAGAGTAGCAGTCTATGCAGACAAAAGCAAAAACAGCTCGGCAGGTGTCAGATAACACCTCTGCACATCTGTACATGAGTTCATGACGGAACGCAGATTTTTACGACCGCTTGCAGCCAGTGTTTTTAGAAGTGCAAAATGCCTTGAAGGGAACCTCCAAAGTAAAGGACTGAAGCAAATCAAGCAGGAGGATGTTATGTTGTATTGTATTATCTGGTTGGAAAAAATCTTGGCTGGAAAAAAGACAAGCACATCGCAACACTGACTGAAAGCTGATACAACAATAAGCCTTTTGTACTTCGTTATTAAGTTAAACATATGCAGACAATGGAATACAGTTCGAAAGTGCAAAAGTGTGTCTGTGAAGAGTAGAAGAAGTAGAAGTTACGTCCCGTACTACTGGACAGCCATCTATGTGGGGGGGAAACACGATGACTGTGCACTAATGTCAAGTTGCACAAACTAATCCTTTGTTATGTGAGCATGGTCACAAGATGAAGGAAGAAAAAGAGCTTTTTCCCAGGCACCACCACAGCAATTTACCTGATGTAACACAATCTGCACACACAAACTGGGAAATAAAAATCATAAATCTCTTCCGGGCACAACATTAGTGAGTGAGGCGCTTTCTGCAATTAAACATTTGAGCGCTTTTCCTTACAAGAGCTGACAGCCATCAATCGCGAGATCTATATATCCCTCAGCAATATATTTGAGCAAGAACCAGCACAGCCACAGCCATCAACTTCCTGACATTGCTGCAATAAATAATAACCAATGGTGCCTCAAGGCTTCCTGGAGATCCTTCACTACCCGGACAGCTCGAGGATCTCCGGAATCTCTCTAAAAAAATACAATTGAGGGGGATTGTCCATGAGCGTAATATTGCCGCTGTTCTCAAGGAGACACGTCACACAGCTTTGACAAGCAAGTTAACACGCAAATATGAGCGAGAAACACCAAAATGAATGGTTACACCAAATACTCATATAACGACTTTAAAAAACTGCATATTTTTCTTCAATATTTAAACTCTGCTACTTTTTTTTTTATTGTCTTCTCCTAATTATGACTTTATTCTCGCTTCTTTATAAAATGGGTTTATTTATATGGGCAAAATGTCACACAGCGTCACGAAAGGGATTTTACTTTGACCTTTAAGGTTACACTTGTATAGCTTTATAGAAGTATGATAAATGATATGCTGCATTCAGTGTGTGAGTGAGTGTGTGTGCGTGTGTGAGATAGATGTTAGCAAGTCCCAAACAATGTGTTTGTTGTCGTCGTGTACTCACAATTGCGTGGCGAAAAGTCGGCTCATCTTGGCCACGTGCTCGTTGTCATCCATGTCGCTGTCCCCCTGCTCGCCGCTCAGCTTCCTCTTGGTGGGGCTGATGGGAGGCGGGCCCGTCCTGTGGCTTGAGATGGACGAGGAAGAGGAGGAGGATGAAGACAATGAAGAGGAAGATGAAGACAGGGACAGGGACTGGAGTCTGGGGTCCTCTCGCAAGGTTGCTTCTCCTGGGATAGAGAGAAAGATTGTCGGTGAGGATGAGCATTAGCGTAATGACTTACCTGTCAATAAAGTTTTTTAAAACGTTACATAAAAATAACTACTAATACATTTCGACCGCCACTGATGGAGTTTCTTTTTTTATGTTTTCAGATGGCAAACCCATCATAAAAAACACGAGACAATGTATTTTCCTGACTCAAACCGAAGCAAACCTAGCACCACACATTGATCACAGCCCTGTAGGCAACACTGTTGACCACCACATCAATATTCTGTAATTACGAGGATGAACCACCGGGGAATTAATAGTACAGTGAGCTTCTCAGTGACACTTTTGTTGACTTACTTTGCTGAGAGAAGCACAAACCTCCGGAACTATCTGGCAGGGAATGTTTTGCGGGGAAAAAAATAGCTGCGGATGGGTTCTGGAGTATGCGTGTGTATTTATTTCTCAGACTCCCGTCTCTCCCCCCCACTCTTGTCCTGGTCCAGGAGGCCCGTTACAGAGTAGTCGGTGAGTGGGAGCAAAAAAAAAAAAAGAGAGAGAATGAAGGAAAAGTACCACTGGCTCCGTCTCAGCTCGGGGACTTTCCACTGCTTTGGATACATGTATCTGTCTAAATTTTCCCAAACAAAACATACAAGCTTATGAAAAAGCTTGCTCTAGCTCGAAACGCTCCACAACTACCCTAAAACGGATACAAACACGGAGTTTGTTGCTAACCCATCAACTCTAAAAGCCAATCACCGCCTGGGATTTTAATTAGCAACTACTCAAAACACATTGGGAATTACATCAGGGATGTCCCTATCCACATTTTATGGCTTTCGATTTGGGTTTTTTTATTGTCTTGCCGATTCCATTCAATCGAAACCGATCCTTTTTTATAAATAATATGCTTTTGTTACAAACGTTTGTGAAAATAGCTCGTCAACAATCTATGGATGTTGAGGGACTGTGTTGGTTGACACGCCTCTACAACATTGCATGGAAGTCGGGAACAGTACCTCTGGACTGGCAGACCGGGGTGGTGGTCCCCATTTTTAAAAAGGGTGACCGGAGGGTGTGTTCCAACTATAGGGGGATCACACTCCTCAGCCTTCCTGGGAAAGTCTACTCCAGGGTGCTGGAGAGAAGGGTACGACCGTTAGTCGAACCTCGGTTAGAGGAGCTGCAATGTGGTTTTCGTCCCGGTCGCGGAACACTGGACCAGCTCTACACCCTTGCAAGGGTACTCGAGGGTATGTGGGAGTTTGCCCAACCAGTCTACATGTGCTTTGTAGACCTGGAAAAGGCATTCGACCGTGTCCCTCGTGGTGTCCTGTGGGGGGTGCTCCGGGAGTACGGGATTGATGGTCCGCTTCTACGTGCCATTCGGTCCTTGTACAATCGAAGCAGGAGCCTGGTTCGCATTGCCAGCAGTAAGTCGAGCTTGTTTCCGGTGAACGTTGGCCTCCGCCAAGGCTGCCCTTTGTCACCGATTCTGTTCATAATCTTCATGGACAGAATTTCTAGGCGCAGTCAAGGTGTTGAGGGAGTCCAGCTTGGTGACCTTAGGATCTCGTCTCTGCTATTTGCAGACGATGTGGTCCTTATGGCCTCATCAGGCTGTGACCTTCAGCGTTTACTGGAGCGGTTTGCAGCTGAGTGTGAAGCTTCTGGGATGAGACTCAGCACCTCCAAATCCGAGGCCATGGTTCTCAGTCGGAAACGGGTGGACTGTACCCTCCGGGTTGGGAGTGAGGTCTTGCCTCAGGTGGAGGAGTTCAAGTATCTCGGGTTCTTGTTCACGAGTGAGGGAAGGTTGGAGCGTGAGATCGACAGACGGATCGGTGCAGCATCTGCAGTAATGCGGTCGCTGTACCGGACCGTCGTGGTGAAGAGAGAGCTGAGCCGGAAGGCAAAGCTCTCTGTTTACCGATCGATCTACGTTCCCACCCTCACCTATGGTCATGAGTTATGGGTCATGACCGAAAGAACGAGATCGCGGATACAAGCGGCGGAAATGAGTTTCCTTCGTAGGGTGGCTGGACTCACCCTAAGAGATAGGGTGAGGAGCTCGGCCATCCGGGAGGAGCTCAGAGTAGAGCCGCTGCTCCTTCACATGGAGAGGAGCCAGTTGAGGTGGCTCGGGCATCTAGTCCGGATGCCTCCCGCGCGCCTCCCCGGTGAGGTGTTTCGGGCATGCCCGGTCGGGAGAAGGCCCCCGGGAAGACCTAGGACACGCTGGAGGGACTATGTCTCACAGCTGGCCTGGGAACGCATTGGTGTCCTCCCGGTGGAGCTGGAAGAGGTCGCCGGTGACCGGGAAGTCTGGATTTCCCTACTGAAGCTGCTGCCCCCGCGACCCGGACCCGGATAAGCGGAGGAAAATGGATGGATGGATGGAAAATAGCTCGTCAAGGCATTAAAAAAAACTCAACCAAAGAATTGCTGAATTTACTTTTTATTACACATCATCGCCAACAATGTTGTTTGGCTTTTGTAATGAACCTCAATGAGTCAGGTCAGGTGCATCTAAAAGGTGAATTTGACATGTTATATAATCAAATAATATGCAAATCAATATATTTCCTGTTTTTTTTCTTTGGATTTTATCAGGTCTTGCAGCTTAAAAAAAAATTCAAATTTTCTGAATTTGTGGTTTTCATTAGCTAAAAATCTTCAATGAGAAACTGCTTGAGATATGTCAATTTGCATGTAATGGCTCAATAAAATTTTGTTGGTTTTGTTGGTTTCATCTTTTATGTTAAATTGCCAAAATAAAATGACTTTTACCTGATATATTTTCCGGGTAGTACTGTACTACTTTCATACTATTCATTCATTTTCTATACGCTTATCCCCATTAGGGTCGCGGGTATGCTGGAGGCAGGACTGGTCGCCAGTCAATCGCAAGGCACATATAGACAAACAATCATTCACACTCACATTCATACCTATGGACAATTTAGAGTTGCCAATTAACCTAACATGCATGTTTTTGGAATGTGGGAGGAAACCGGAGTAACCGGAGAAAACCCACGAACGCACGGGGAGAACATGGAAACTCCACACAGAGATGCCCAACGGAGATTCGAACCCTGAACCTCCTGACTGTGAGGCCAATGTGCTACCCACTTGACCACTGTGCGTACTACTGTACATAATAATAAATCCATCCATCCATCCATCCATTTTCCTCCGCTTATCCGGGTCCGGGTCGCAGGGGCAGCAGCTTCAGTAGGGAAGTCCAGACTTCCCGGTCCCCATTGACCTCTTCCAGCTCCATCGGGAGGACACCAAGGCGTTCCCAGGCCAGCTGTGAGGCATAGTCCCTCCAGCGTGTCCTAGATCTTCCCGGGGGCCTTCTCCCGACTGAGCATGCCCGAAACACCTCACCGGGGAGGCGCCCGGGAGGCATCCGGACTAGATGCCCGAGCCACCTCAACTGGCTCCTCTCGATGTGAAGGAGCAGCTATTATTATTATTATTTATAATAATAAGTAATACAAATAATACATCAAGTAAAAATTCCCATTTTGTGAGTGTTTATATCGTTCATTCTCTGATGTAAAGACAACCAGCATCATGCACACTGTAGTAGCTGCATTTGAAGTACCATGAATGGCCAGCATACAGCAGCTTTATCTACCTCTGCATGCGCTGTGAAATGCTGTTACGGTCTCCGTAGTATTGCTTACGATAAACTCATCAGTGGTATAAATGCTGGCTCCTTATCACTATTGCAACACTGGCTCTATTGCAGCTGGGTTCTGTAATATATTTAATACATTTATGTGGTCCGTGAGAGCAATCCAAATCGTGATTGAATTTATGTACCATATAATTCGTTTTCAAACTTTTGAAACAAGAGCTGTTTTTGTCATCTGCTTCCAATGAACACCCTTGTCCTGTTTTAAGTGAATAAACGCCACAGACTGTAATTTGACCATTGGTGATCAGCATTACAAAAACAGAAGCAATACAGTGCTAAACATATAACAAATGATCAATATTAAATTGTATAACGTAACGGAGGTTATACGACTAAATGTTTGTATTCCATTGATTGCAAATTCAACATATGTGCTTATTTGCTATTTTTGTGTAATTATCCTGCCCATTTCCCAATGTGTAAACTCCATAAGCCAATGTGTCCCATCTAGGTGTGCCTTATAAGACAAGTGGGTGCATGTACTCCAGCCTTAGCGTGGCACTACAGCACCTGCTTGGCTGCTACCACTTGGCATGTTCCCGCTTGCCCCACTGTGCACCATGGCAACGAGGATGACATCATTATTTTTGGAGCAGGCAAATAGATGGCAACAAAAGGAGACACCAGGTTGTCCAATGAGGTTGCAGGCTTTATAACAAGGACGTTCACGTGTTTTAAATAATTCTTCAACTTCAACTAATTCTACTGTATGCGTTGAAAACACTTAAACAATGTCAGTTTATTTATCTTAGGCTTGTCCGCTTTACACACAGCTTTATAATGTGCAATGGAGCCATATGTGCACAGTGATAAATGACTCTTGGTACTTCCAATTAGGAGCATCAAAAACATGGCTGCGACATGATGACAAATGCTCTTCAGTGAAGTCAAACTCTCCCTCTCTCATCTCATTCCACTGAACCCGCATGATCAAAGTCTATTTCTCTTGACAGAGCTTCAAACAGCAAGAAATCTGGATGAGATTAGATTACAAACGGAGGTGAACTCTCTCTTGCTCTCTTTTTCCCCCTGAAGATACTCCGAGATGACTCCTTCTGTTATCTCTGCGTTTAGGAGCTAAGGCCTCGGGTGCTGTTGCTTTTTATCTTGCTATCCACTCCAACGAATAATACGAAGTTTAAACAGGCTTCCAGAGAAGTTCCTTTGGAAGATCAACACTGGTTTGATCACAGGAAGAATGGGGAGCAACACAAAGTGATGGAGAAGGACATAAAAGAGGCATTTCATGCACAGGCAGCAATGCTCAGCACCCCCAACACCAACCACATCACAGCATTCTAAATAACAACAAACACACTATTATAACCACACTCAATACATTTAACGTGACTAACACACGTTTATACCCATGATATGTAGTGTGCCATGCTAATAATAATATATAAAGTGGAGCCTCAAAATGTGGAACGCAATCTCTTCGGAGGCGTTTTTCAAGTTTAAAGATCAGCTAGAAGTTGTAATATTAGGTCATGTCCCGGATACTCCACACACATTAACTGTACACATGTGTCAACAAAAGTCAGGCAAAAAAGCGTACTTTAACGCTGAGCTATTCTTTTTCCTTTTGTACACCTAAATGGAGGTTGGAATCTCAGAATCCGGTGATACTGGGTATTTTGGCGTTGGGCTTGCCAGAAATGGTGGAAGTTGACTCTCATGTCTGCAATGATGTAGAATAGACCAGGGCAAAGTACTAGAATAAGGTTATCAAAATCCAAATCATTTAAAATGGGTTCTATTTTCAAAGTACATGATCTGTTCATTCATCTCCTACATTTGTTATCACGTTTGTGCACACCTTAATCAAAACCATGACACTCGTCAACTATTTAGCTTGTTCGCTAGGAAACATTTGCATTTAAAGAGAGCACAGAGTGTTACTAGCGCTGAAGCTACTTGATATGGTGCAACGGTCATTATTATTGCAAATGCTGCTTCGAAATTGGAGAAGGTGTGCTGTACGTACACCCTCTGAACGAGTCGTGGCACTAGCTGTTGTTTTGAGAAATTTACACAGAATATTTTTATTTTTTGCTAGCTTTTTGTTTCCAATTGCTTAGTTAGTCGCATCTTGTCAAAATGATGATTTCTTTTTCTGGGGGGTGGAAAGATACACAGTATCGTAGATATTAAACATAACTGAGTTCAGTCTGTTTAGAACGGCGTGGATCTCATTTGGGCTTCACACATTGGCACCATTATTATCAAAGATAGTGTTAGTTGACTTACCGTATTTTACCCACATACAAGTTGCACTTTTTTTTTTTTACCTAATTTGGCTGATTCGAGAAAGTCAGGTACAACTTGTATATCAAAATATCTAGTGGCTGCAATAACACGGTGAGTTGAGTTTGTAATCCAGTCAGGCATGCAAGCTGAATGACAGAGCATACCACATGAGTTCTGATACACTTCTGCATTGGACCGTGTCTGTAAGTAATGTGCAACAATAGTTACATGATACATGTGTGAATTGACACGTGTTATTTTCGTGTTGTTTAATTAGGACACTATGTCTAGCTTGAAGATTGTAGCTACTATGTCAGCCACTGAGTAACATAACACGCACATGATTTTCAGTTTGTTTGCATTTATTTGTGAACACAAAAATTACATGTTGCTGTTAAAATACATCCGTTTGATACATTTATACACAAAGGTATGGATCCATGTGTCATGTCATGGTTAAAAGTGTCTTCTTCAAGAACATTCTGCCATTTATTAAACAGGTATTAACAAGTATTTACACTATCCTTATACTTAAAATCGGACTTGTTTCAGTCTCTGATGATGTAAACATTGCCCCATCCCTCTGGCTTTGTCTTCTGTTGTGAATTTAATGTTGTTAGGAGTGGTGCTGTGACACTCCTAAAAACAAAAAAAAGCTTGCACTGATGTCAGCTCTATTATAAATATCAGTAAATAACCACTTATAGCACAGTTCATGACACAAGTCACATTTTTTGACCCATGCGTCTTACAGTACGGAAAATATGGTATTTTAGTTCAGACCAAGTTTTTGAGCAACCATCAAGATGTTTTGATGTTAATTGTGGATCTGTATACTGTATATGCACAATGTTCAGTACAGGCAATGCTTCTAAACAGAACTGCAGCTCTTGATGTGTGCAAGTACGCATATATACGTATTGAAGTATGTACTCACAGGGCAACAGATGAGCATGCTAACAATATCACGTGTACAACCCTTTAACATGAGCATGTCTGAACACGCGTGGCTGTTCTTTCACTCCTTTTCTGTGCATCTTTGTGTTTTTCTTATCTTGAAGCACATATTGGACTCAGTCAGCTGAAAATCAACCAACAAATACCAATCCACCAAAAATCAGCTGGCAGCAATAAATGTTCCTACTTGTGTTTTTGTGAGAAATTATCATGTGAAAGACACCCGGAGGACATACAAGCAATTAAAAAAATGAATATATATTTTATAAAGTCTCCTGCCCTGTTCAAGTGGTGTAACTGGATAGATAGTGTGAAACCTGAGAGAGACGAGAACACAGTGGAACCTTTTGTTTGGATTCTGAGCCAGGACAGTGGCACATTTATCTTTTTCAAGCAATACAAGGCTCAAGAATAAGCTGTGGAAGCAACTATTTCAGAATAATGGCACAGGCACAACAAAATCTAAAAGGCTGCCAAATTACATTTTTGGAACGTCACCGTTAATTTGCAATAATGGTTTTCAGCCACATAGTTTCAATAAAAAGATGCTAAAATAGGTTTATTTTATTAAGTCAAGCATAGAGGAATGTTCTTACTAATATAATTCATGTCATTAGTGCAAAACAGCTCCAGGGCAGGCATACTACCTTGTGAAGCTACAAACCTTTCTAATAATAGAAAACTCCAGTGGAAGTCCCATTTTCCCCCCAAAAAAACAGAAATGTTCATCAAGCACCTTTTTGTCGTTGGTGTTCAGAAATGACCCAAAAGCAAAAACACACAATAGCCATAAAACACAAAATGCTGAAAATACCTACAACCCCCCAAAACAACAGCATGAGACAAAATGCAGCCACTTCCCAGAATGTACCTTGTTAACAAGAAGTTAGCCAGGCTACCAAGGGCGCCAGACCTGAATGATATTTGTCTTTAAAGACATAGCTGGGATAGGCTCCAGCATACCCTAACGAGGATAAGCGGTGTAGAAAATGAATAATATTTTGCAGTATTTCAGAGAAACCCATTTTTACAGCCAGACAAAGCGCCTTACAAAGACAATGATGTATTTTTCATTCTGTCAGCTTGTTGCTCGAGTATTTAAAAGACAAATATCCCCCAGGCGTGTGTGTGTGTTTGGCATTGGCAGCGTTTTTGCTTGTGCATTAATGTTTGATTATGCAGCATGTGTTTGTGTGTTTTTGATTTTAAATCATTTCTGTCTGGAGTGTTTTGACGTTGCTGTGTTTCTGTTCCTGTTCGCCACCATACTTAAAGCTACTTTATATTCCAAGGCATTAAAACAGCATGCAAGGTCATGAAAGATGTTTCATGTTGATCATGGCTGCAACAGTAAAAGCAGGTTGTATTATTAAAACTGAATATAAAAAGAAGAGTTCAAAAAAAATTCAAAATAACCGCAGGCAAAGTAGTAAAAGTGTGAGTAATTGCTCTCAATGACAGCAGTGAACAAGTTACCAACTAACAAAACAACAGAGTGACGAAAGTGCGACCCGGATTGCACTGTCGTCGGTGGCTCGCGAGCAAATTAGCCTAAAAAGACGCAAGAGGCTAGCATTAGCAGCGCAGCCCTGCGGTATGCTACATCAGACGTACGCTTCATTTACAACGTTAGGCTAGTTCAACGCAATACGACGCCGAATGCCAACGCAGCCGACTTGTACACATAAAAACACATCCAAACTTGAAATGCAGATCATTTCAGTCAAAGCGTAGCTCACTCGTCCTAATAGGATAGAAAACGCCCAAACTTATCAAACAAAAACACGATCATCCACAAAGTTTACCTTCGTAGCAGAGTATGCCAATGTTGTTGTTCATCTTGTCCAGGTACTGGTAGTTCAACAGGTCCATTTTCCTCAGTAGCATCTATCGCCTTTTTTCTTGCGACAACAACAAATATCTACTCCTTCTTCCCCCCACACAGTAAAGTTAAAGGCCCAGCCTCCAACTTGGTAGAAAAGGAAAAAACGCCGTTATAAAGGATGTCAAAAATGATCAAGTCTGTCGACGAGTTGTCTAAAAAAGGGGGAAAAAGTAGTGTGTGATAATAAAACGAGTAAGGCCAGGTCTGCTCACAGCCAGCTGTAAGTAGACTGCACTGACACGCAGGCTATGTGGAGAATGAGACCAATTCACCAACGCTTCCATGGAGGATTACTCCATCATACAAGTGGACGGAGCTTCCAGCTGTGACGTCACAATGGCGAAGTGCCCTGGATGCGTGCATTCTTTCGATCGCCAATAGGCGGCGACAACGCTGCTTGCCAAAACAAACAGATTGCGCACTGTGGGAAAAGAGCATTTTTGGTGTATTTTAAATGATACACTACTCAGAGTGAAGCTTTTACAATAAATATTGTTATGTGGACTATTAGATGTCAATATTTCTTCCAGAAGGCCATCAATTTATAAATGCAGGTACAACAAAAATAACCTACCATCATAATACAGTACAATTAGATGTTGTACAGGTAATATTTTAAAAGGAAGGAGTGATGGCACGTCACTTTGCATAAATTCATTCGCTTTAAGCTTTGACACTGGAAAAGGCATTCTTAAGCGAGCTTAGGTTTAAAAAAATGGAACTGTAATCTTTGGCGGATGTAGACAGGGTGTCCAAACCTTTTCCACTGAAGGCCACATACTGAAAAATCAAAGGATGCAGCAGAGTGCTTTATATTTTGATACATTTTTTTTATATTGAACAAAGGCTAAAAACTTTTTTTTCTACCCTTGCTGGGTGAGGGGTGATTTCATGTTAAACTGGAGACTCGAGAGCATGTTTGCATTGCATCTGTGGCGAGTGCTGTGCTGTATTTGTAGCTCTGTATCGTGTACATTTCTTTCACATGGGCTTTTCTGTGCTGCTGTTCAGAGATACTAGGCATGCTTTGCTAAATCCCTGCAGTGCCTCACATCTTAGGGATGTTTTGTGCACCAGATCAGCCTCTCCAGTCATAACCCCAGAAAAGGAGGGGGGGGGCACTACAGTAATCCAGTTGTACTGTAAATTGAAAAAGACACAGGGGAATATGTCATCTGCAGGTAAACAGTGAATCAGTTAATTTACCAAAACAACGCATTATGGTGACCATGATTATAATGCATGGTTCCCACCTGAGTTGAAGCCCACTAACGGGAGAAATGCAATCACTTAAATAGATACAATATGAGAGCAGGAAAGTAAAAGGAGAGAAAGACTGTTGTCCCGCAACTGCTCTTTAACAAGTTATCAACATAGAACTGGAGGAGATTAAAAAGGTTTTGTGGGTGGATGATGGCAAGAGGAGCTGATGTGGGTCTATGCTGCCCCCTAGTGCACAAGGACCAATGAGGGCAAACAAACTCGGAAAACAGTGTTTTAGTTTTTTTCTATATTTCTATATTTTTCTACCAAGTAAAGTGACCATTAATAAAATATGTACTAATACAATATTTGAAATAATTGTATTATTTTTATTACATTTTATGATTTATTTATTTTTTATTATTACAGTTTTTATTATTATTTATTACATGTATACATAAATAATTGTACACATGGCGGCACGGTGGCTGACTGGGTAGCATGTTGGCCTCACAGTCAGGAGTTTCAGGGTTCGAATCTCCGTTGGGCATTTCTGTGTGGAGTATGCATGTTCTCCCCGTGCACGCTTGGGTTTTCTCCAGGTACTCCGGTTTCCCCCCACATTCCAAAAACATGCATGTTAGGGTAATTTGCGACTCTAAATGAACCATTAGAGTGTGAATGGTTGTATGTCGTGGGATAGGCTCCAGCATATTCGCGACCCTAATGAGAATAAGCAGTATAGAAAATGAATGAAATATATACATAAATAAATAAACAGAAGATTTACAAAAGCACAATAGGAAAGTGATTTTATTATAAGTATTATAATTATTGTTATTATTAATTGAGCTTTCAGACACAGGACGTGTCTTTTCCTGAGCTGTCACCACAAATTAAGACACTTATTAGACAGGCCATTCTCCATGCTTCATTCTAATTAAAATACTTTTAACTTATTCCATACACACACCACAAGTCTCCTTGCTGTCAGTTCCTCCTCCTTTCTAGCCTTGCAATTAACATGAACATTAATTAGAGGCACCATATTTGCATCCACCCACGACCCTGAGGATAAGCGGTATAGAAAATGAATGGAGGAATGAATATTTGCATCCACTTTGACAATCCCGCGGCACCTGAAAGTGCAACTAATAGTGGTGTCAATAGACACTCTGTACACAAGATGAGACGAGATTGAGTCTACGAGAATGAGGTGAGACGAGATTTTAACTTTACTTTTAAGAATTGTACACCAAAAATGGTTTTTACAAAAAATATGACAATGCACCTAGTTCAGGGGGTGAGTCAAACTTTTTGACTTGCGGGCACATTTTGTTACAAAGAATTGCAGGAGGGGCTGTCTATGTTTATAGTATGTGGCCCGCGGGCCACAGATTGCCCACCCTGGGCTTAGGTGTTAAAACCGTTGTGAACCCTCTCCCTGCCTGTTTGGAGGCAGGGAGAGGAGGAAAACAGACATGCAAGCACATGGCGATCGATAGATAGATTGATAGATCGATAAACAGATACTTTATTCATATTGAGGCCGGCAAAAACAGCCACTTCATTTTCATTTATTGTGTTATTAATTTATTTCTTATCGTGCCAGGCCTATGTTGTCACGTTTGAATCCCACAGGATCTTGTGACATGCCTACTTTTGAACTATCCCAAACAAACACCACAAGCCTCTCTGCTGTCAGCTCCTCCCTCCCCCCAACTAACATGTTCTGTGTGGCACCTTTGGATGGCTTGACTCAACAACAAGCATTTCATTAGCTGGTGGGCATGCATGCTTTATCTTTCTGCCTCTTTATCTGTCAAGACAGGCTATGTACGAGCCTACGTTCTTTGTGACTCTCTGAACAGGCCTGGGCTTCTCTGAGAAGTGGGTGTGTATGGATGACAGCCCAGCCAAGGGTAGCAGGTGATTCATCCTCATGCTTTATTAACATGCTGCAGCAGGTGAATATAACAACACTGTACAGTACACTGCAAAAGCATAAGGAATTGGGCCTCAATAACACAGTGGTAGAGGGCCAAAGGTTATGTCACTGACTATCCGTCAGCCGTCCGTGCCGTCCGCCGTATTGTCACCACAACACACACAAGGTGACATCGTGGTTTAAAAATGTTGTGGTATCAGCAAGGTCATACTGTTATATGGGCTTTGAGACTATGAAATGTTACATCACACCATACTGTATGCTGCCATGTTTATATAGTGAGATGATCACATACCTTGGAAGCCAAGAAGTTCAACTTATATTACTACACACAGGCAAAGTGACACAGTGGCAACCGATACTGACATCCCTGTAGTGTTGACAGGATCCATAGAGCCACCAGAGAGGAAATATCAGGTTGCTACACCTTAACAATGACAACAACAGGTGATGGTGCAGAGACTGTGCCGTCATTTCCCACTTTTTCTTCTCAAAGGGGTTCAAGTGTGAAACTCTACCCTAAGATGTCTCGGGAAAAATGACTAACAACCACTCAGATGTCATGTGTAACACTGTTACTTCCAGGATACTATGGGAATACAATGTGTAACTGCCTCACTTTGGCGTGTCCTTTTTTTCTTGGTTCCTATCAATAATGCAGTTTGATAGTGGAAGTGGAACTAATTGTTTCCTACATACGTTTCAGCACCGCTATACATTACAGGCACACCTACAGTAGTGTTCTAAATAATAGCAGTGCAATGTGACTAGCCAGAAGAATCACTGTTATTAGTATATTTTTATTGCTACATGGCAAACAAGTTACCAGTAGGTGCAGTAGATTCTCGTCTGTTGGGCCTATCACACAGCAGGGACCATGGATCAGTTTGCATAGGTCAAAATACTTGAAGAGGTCATGTTGCCTTATGCTGAAGAGGACATGCCCTTAAAATAGGTGTTTCAACAAGACAATGACCCCAAACACACTAGTAAACCAGCAAAATTTATGTTATGGAGTGACCAGCACAATCCCCGGACCTTAATCCAATCGAGAACTTGTGGGGTGACATCAAAAATGATTTTTCTGAAGCAAAACCAAGAAATGGAAATAAATCGAGGAATGTTGTTCAAGAATCTTGGAGTGGAATGAAAGCTGAAAGGTGCCACAAGTTGGTTGATTCCATGCCACACGGATGTGAAGCAGTTATCAAAAACTATGGTCATACTACTAAATATTACTTTAGTGATTCACAGGATTGCCAAATCATGGAAACAGAAAAGTTTGTACAAAATAGTTTTGAGTTTGTAAAGTCACAAGCACACACTGCTATTTTTTTTACCACCTCCCTTTCAACTAATTGCCCAATTGCACAGCCTTAAGATCATGCATATCATGAATGCTGGGTCTTGTTTATTTTCTGAGAATCTACTGCACCTACTGGTAACTTGTTTGGCATGTAGCAATAACAAATACTAATAAAAGTGATTAATCTGGTTAGTCACATTGAACTGCTATTATTTTGAACACTACTATACATGGACAGTGCCCTAAAGCTGACACGTGCAAGTACATTTACACTTGCTGCACGGCTGTGAGACCATGCTAATATGTGATTTTCTTTGTTGCATTTTGTATTAATGAAGTGATGAGTTTCTTTTCAGCCTGGTAACCAAGGATTGTTTTACAACAATGTAACATTAAGGTGTGAAGCAAAAGGACGTGAACTTACAGCTCCCATGTCTTTTGAGTTTCGAGCTTTATTTTAAGATGTGTAGCAAAGCCTGACTTTTTAAACCAAACCCTTCTCTCAAAAGTGGAGCAAATTAGTGACGTTTAGTGCTCACAATTTTTTTTAACATCATTAGAAAGTTAATTTTGCATAATAGGTGAGCTTTGAAAGTATACAAAGCATAAATAGCATATTTACTCAACGGGATAATTACAGCAAATAATCCAGAGACTTTTGTCCTCACACTACAAATGGTTAACGTGCTCCTCATTTGCGAACCATGGCAGCCCTGTTTCATTTCACTGAGAAGTGACTATGGAGAGCACAACCAAAAAGAGAGGAATGTCAAGCATGTGTGGTCAGCACAGCCGTGAGAGAAAGTTCCTAAGACTGCTGCGAGCCAGACTAGCTTGGCATTTGCAGAGAGAACACAGAGATGTACTGAGACATTTGCATTTCGATAAAGACCCCTGGAAATTGTATATTCAACATGAGACTATAGGTCATATTAGCATAGCAAAGGAGATACCAGTTACACTGTTTGGTGACGTTGGAGCAAAATTAATGCTTAAAAAAAAACACCTGGGTCAATTGTTAACCTCAAGACAGTGACCCCCTGACACTCGAACTTTGACCTCATGACCACACTGGCCCGCCTGCCCCTTAATAGGCGCACCCACTCAAGCACGAACAAGAAGCAATGACATAAGGAAGGGTCTGCATGCATGCACGCACGCTTTACTGCAGAGGGGAGTGCATAAAAGACAATGACAGACTGAGTGCGAGTGACACGTCTTTGTTTCTTTCACCCAAACGCTCCACCTGCATCACCACTCATCCACACCCTTTTGACCTGTGCAGATGACCCATCAGCACACCGCACGAAACATTTGCTCCCAAGTACTTCTCATACTGTATGTTTTTTTTTAATTGATCTTAAGACAAGATTACAGAAAAGATGAAAGTTATTTTTCTGGCGGAGCAGCAGTTTAGAAAGTAAAAGATGTAATGCAAAGTTAATGTTTAAGTAGCGTGACTCTGTGAGCGACTCCGCAAATGACCGCTGACCTGTTTATCAATGAATAAGAGTCTGTTGTGGTGATTATAATGAGGCTTATCTACTGCAGATTCCTCCAGACTACCAGTGTACACTGATAAGTGAGAGGCAGTGATGACTCAAAATGTCACTGACATCATGACAATGTTATTTTCAGACCACACACCATAAAAACGCTCTCATGATAGCCATCGCTTTTACCGTATGTACCTAAACCGCAAGGAGAAAGTGTTAACTGGAGAGAGGATGTTATTTCTGAAATCTGAAAACCCATTATATACAATATTTTTAGATCTCTGAAATGACACAAATTCATTTATCATAATTAATCCTCATTTGCAATTCTGTCTGAGAGAAGCTAATTTTTACTGCATTTTATTAACAGAAAGATAAATGTATGTGTATAGTAACCACTTCAAATGAAAATGCATTTTTAATCATGCTAAAAGATACCACACGTGTCTGAAAGCCAATTTTCCTATCACTAGCCTCTTTTATAGTAGTATAACATTTGAATCATGTATAACCATCCTATGAACAATGAGAGGTTGCGTTCAAATACGCTGCATCATTTTAAGTTTAACTCACCTGTTTTTAGTGTATTTCCTGGGATTTCCGAGCACACTTAAATGAGCAAAGTGTACTTCCGCATAAAAAGTTACTAAGTGAGTGACAAGAATATCCACTTCCAGCATTTTTCTTTGTCTTTCTGTATATTAAGAACACACATACATCCACAAATGAAAATGAGGAAGACTTTGTTGGAGATACATATTTGGTGTTGGAATTGCACTACTGTTGATGTGATCAGAATAGTGTCTTTCATTAATTAGTTTATTTAATCAAACAACCACCATTGTTCATACTACTACATACACAAAAACAACAAATTGTCCATTGACTTTTTTACTTTTCTTTATTTATCAATGAAACAAATTTGGTCAAACAACCACTGGGTACTGAATGTCCATACACATCTCAGTTGAGCCCTAAAAAGATTAAAACATGCCTTCACAAGGCAGGCGGGAAAGATGAGTAACAGATGGAGTCTCTTTCGCTGCTCATCTACTCTACGCTCACCGCTATTGTCTGAGTGCCTAGCGTGTGAGTCATGTGACACTAGCTGAATTGACGGGCCTGAGGGCAAGAGGTGCTCAAACACTCCCTTGCCCATCCCCAACTTCTCCTCGCTGCAAATACAGACACGACTCCTCGGTCAAATGAGCTGCTGGCCGCCAGTGAAGTTCAGACAGTAAAGTGCAACTCGTCACATTTCACTAAGTGTCCATCTGAGGCAAGCTCCAGCTAGTTTCCACTGACTGAATGAGTTTTAAGAACAAAAATATCTCCTTGCCATTGTCTTAGTTAACGCACCCCAACAGGATAAGCCAGGTAAAGTTAACAGACTGATACCCCCCCCACAGGCCGAGAGCCTGGCAAACTGTGTCATGTTTGAACAAACCATGCAAACAAAGGAGGGAATGTTTATTTTCTCTCTCAGTAAACACGCAGTAAGTAACAGATCTGAACCTTCCTGTTAGAGGAAAAACAGTAAATTGTCATTGATTAATAATTACAGAATATATTTTCCAATTCAAACGTTGACATGTACGCCTTTGATTAGTGTTGTTTACCCTCCTGCCACTGTAATCATTTAATTTCACCATATTCTGATCGTAACACACACTTTGATTTGAAAATGCAAGGCAACGTTTAAAAAGAAAAGTCAATTTAGGTAAGGTACCAGTGAAGGCCACAAGGGAAAGTGTGATGACCACTGTGGGACAGGACAAGATGAACATAATTCCAGTGTGCTACACATGTCTCTATGCTGGCTCGATGCTCTATTATGACAGTTAAAAACACTAAAAAGTTCATTCATCCATTCATTTTCTATACCGCTTATCCGCTTTAGGGTCACGGGGATGCTGGAGCCTATCCCAGCAGACTTTGGGCGAGAAGCAAGGTACACCCCTGGACCGTTCGCCAGTCAATCGCAGGGTTCATATAGACAAACAAGCATTCACACTCACGTTCATGTTCTAATCTCCGTTGGGCATCTCTGTGTGGAGTTAGCATGTTCTCCCCCGTGCTTGTGTGGGTTTTCTCCAGGTACGCCAACAAGTGCCACGCATAAACCTGCTTCCTTCTCTACCACCTCTGTCTACACTATTCTGCGTATGTTTTTTTATTTTGCTTGTTTATTATATCAATGCTTCATTTCTTTTTACACTTGCATGCCAGTTAGGAATCGTGAAAAGCACAATGCCTAAAGATGCTTTCCTCTCCCCCACTTACATATACATTATTACACGCATCCTTAAAGGGTGAGCTGTATTATTATTATTTTTTTACTTGAGTGTCAGTTAAGAATGCCAATAAGCGCAATGCCTAAAGTTGATTCCCTCTCTACCACTTACATGTACAGTACATTACTATAAACAACCTCAAAGGGTGAGCTTTATTTTTTTGGTGTTTATGATGCAGCATCTAACTTCTTTTTACACTTGTACAACAACTGAGTTTGAGTTGAGTTTCAAAAACAAACAAAATTGTCGTTCTAAAATGTATTGTGTTTGACCCCTCAGGATCAAGTCTATTGCTTTGTACTCTAAAAAGATGCTACCTATAAATATAAATGAATCACGGCAGCGTCCCGGTACGACAGCATTCTCAACACAAATGATAAAAGCAGAGGCGTGGTATTAGTTTTTCCAAAATGCAGCAACGCTTCTGCTTGTTGTGAAGAAATTGCGGCACTGGCCCTGACAAGTTTGAGAGCCTCTCCCCGTTGTGTGCTGCTACTAACCTGCGTCACAGGTGAAAGCTAATAGGCTGGGCGAGGCGGCCGATTTGAGAGCCTGTCGGGCTGGTTAGTGAACAGCTTTGTTTGGCCAGCCAAGCAGGATGCTTGACTGGAGCTCGCCTACTTCCTCTGGCGCACTATTGTGGTGGCGGCGGGTCGCCTGCATTGTCACTAGACAAAGGGGCACAGCACAGCGCACAACTTAACGTGACATCAACGCCGGCCAACAAAACAAAAACACAGCAGGGAGGCGGCGGAGGAGGAGGAGGTGGAGGAGGAGGAGGTGCAAGGAACAGTTGATTTAGGACAAAGCAGGATGGGATACCAGCTGCTGACACACAAGACAAGCCGTTCCTGCACATTCTTAGGCTGGCAATACTCTGCATGAGCATTTCGCTAAAGACATTCCAAATTGATCAGTTGCTGGGGTTGTTTTAAAGATCCTTTATAATGCAAAACTGACTTTATAATAGTGTTCTAACAGTAACGGGTGTCCCTAAAGCAGGAGTGCGCCAACTACGGCCCAGGGGCCACATCCCGCCCGCCAGGCATTTGAAAGCGGCCTGCCAATGCTTCCAAAGTCTTATATAAACTTTTGCCATACAAGCTGGCAACATGACTGGCAAGTAGTCAAGAGTTAATCGGAGACAACCTTTTCATGGTTTAAGAAGCTTTTCACGCGCAGCGATGCCGACAACTACCTTTACACAAGTCTGCACATGTCTTATTCGGTCTTATTCAGGTCAAAACAAAAAATAAATAAACTGTAAAATTCAATTTTGTTATTTGATGTGGTCTGAAAAAGGAGACACAAGGGCATAGATAAAATAAGACAAATAATTCCAGGTGGACTGTTAGAATAAAGCCATACTAGATATCCTTACAACACTTTTCTCTTGCTTTTGAAAACTCTTAAGTATCTAGTTACGTAGCCATGTTTATATACCTCTCAAAACTGGATTGAAATATTAATGTTTATCATCTTCTCACAAGTGTGAATATGATAAAATTGTCCTATTTTTTTTAACTAGATAAAGTCTTAAAAATCCTGCTGGAGGGGTTATTGTTAACGTTTACAAAATATTACACATGTTGATGTAGTTTTCAGCACCTGACCAAACAGTATTATGTTTATAAACTGAAGGAAAAAAATTCAGTAATCAGTTTTTAAGAGACGTTTCGGGGGCCCAGGAAATCTCGGGGACCCAGGCCTGTGTTTGTCTAATGGTGGGACTGCCCCTGCATGTATCAAATATATAGTCTGGCCCCCCGGCCAATTTTGTTAACTAAGTCAAAAAGTTTGCCCACACCTGTCCCGTGTAAAAGCCAAAATGTCAAACAATGGAGGTGCCTGCCAATCGCGGGGCATAAAGAGATAAACAACCGTTGACACTGCCTATGTACAATTTAGAGATCCAATTAACCCAATGTGCATGTTTTTGCTGGGAGGAAACTGGAATACCCGGAGAAATGCAAACTCAGGCAAACTTCACACAGAGATACCCACACGGCGATTTGAACCTAGATCTCCTGGCTACGTGGCCAGCATACTAACCAATAAGCCACCGTGCGGCCCACAACATCGCCTTCGTATTCTGAGTAACTATTACCGCGTGAGCTTCTTCCAGTCAATCCACTGCCATGGGATTTGTGAAGGTAGATAGATTTCTTCCAGCTCACACCGACCCAGCTAACTGTTGAGAGGTCTGATGAGAAGGACTGGTCATTTCTTCCTAATCTCAATCTCAAATTCCAAGTTTTTTTTTTTTACTATAAGTACCACTAAAAACATAAGTGAGGGAAAATTATTTCAGAAAAGACAACGACCACCAATGCACAGAAGTCGCCACTCTGACTCCTGTGGAAGGCTCAGCTGTAGCTTATTTGCCTGCTTGTGCTGCACAAAGACAACTACTGTGTAACGTCAGACAGCCGAGTCGCGGCTTACAGCTGAGCAGAAACTTGCACCTCATTGACACGCAACATGACACCCATTGCATCCATTGTTTGTTTGCACAGAAGTCAAGGCCAAAAAAAAAAAGACTTACTTTCTTCTTCATTTGCATGAACAAATGACGCTGCTCTTGACAGAACATCCAGTGGCGTCTCCATGCTGGGATGCCTGCTGGGTGGAGAAAGGAGGTTGCTGTTTATTGCATACCAACACTCGTTTGTTCAGGGGCTGTCTCGACACCCAAACAAATGAATCCACGTGTGATGATTTATGTGATCTTTTTCAAGTTTGCCAGGGTTGCTGAGCCTTTTAAAACATGTTTGGTAAATCTGAATTAGTTTGTGAAAGCCCGCCACAAAAAAACGCCTGGTCAGATTCCAACACATTCGAACAGGCCAAGGCCGGTCAGGTAACAAAACAACGAAGCAGCAGGAATAGCGACTTTGTTGACATATCTAGCTAGTAACCTAGCTGCTCTTTTTCAAACTAAAGAAAACTGCCAACAAACCAAGAGACACAGTTTTTCAAACATGAATTAATTCATAAATGAGCACTGTTTTGTAGTTGACTACGGCCTATTATTAGTCAGTATAATATAGTATAATAATATATATAATATAGTATGTATATATAATATTGGGAATATAATATTTAAGCAAATTGTAGGTATTTTGTTGCCATTTTTAGCATAAAAATGGCAAAATAACTAAAATACAAATGATTTAGCCATTAAGACCACCAACTATAACATAATATGTATGTTATTTATGCTGTATGTTATATACATATATGTATACATATACAGTATATGTACTGTATATTCATATGTATGTATACTATATGTGTGTGTGTGTGTGTGTCAACACCGATGCTGCTCATTAAGTTAGAATATCATGAAAACGTTTATGTATTTCAGTAATTTCAAATAGCAAAACTTATGTACTATATAGATGCATTGCAGACAGCCCCAAGTGTTTCTCTCTTTTAGTTGTGTTGAATACAACTGATAACCTAAGGAAAACCTCAAATTCAGCATCTTAGAAAACTGGAATATTGTGGAAAGGTTCAATATTGAAGACACTTAGTGTCCCAATTTGGTTAGTTATTTCGCTCAAAACATCTGCAAAGGCCTTCGAGTGGTCTTTCAGTCTAGTCCTGTAGGCTAAACAATCATGGGGAAGACTGCTGACTTGAGAGTTGTCGAAAAGACGATCACTGACACCTCGCACAAGGAGGGCAAGACACAAAAGATCCTAAAAGAAGCTGGACGTTTCCAGAGCTCTGTGTCAAAGCACATTAACAGAAAGTCCCAAGGAAGGAAAAGATGTGGTAAAAAAAAAAAAGAGTACAAGATAAGGGATAACCGCACCCTGGAGTGGACTGTGAAATAAAACCCATTCCAAAGTTGGGGGAAATTCACAAAGAATGGACTGCAGCTGGAGTCACTGCTTGAAGAGGCACAGAATCACATTGCTTGAATCCACTATCAGAGCAACCTGGGCTCTCAAAACACCTGAGGAGTGCCACAGACTGATCGACTCCACGCCACGCCGTATTGCTGCTCTAGCTCAGGCAAAAGGAGCCCCGACCAAGTACCGAGTGCTGCACATGTTCATACGTGTCATGTTCATACAGTACTTTTCAGTTGGAGAACATTTCTAAAATCTTTTTTTTTTTTAAATGATCATAAGAAATATTTGAGTTATCTGAGATAACGAATTGGGGATTTTCATGACTTTCCGGTTGTGATCATCAAAATTAAAAGCCACAAACAGTCTGTGTGTAATGAAATTATATAATACACAGTTTGGACTTTTTGAATGAAATTACTGAAATAAATCAACTTTTTGGTCATATTCTAATTTGAGCAGCACCTGTGTATGTATGTATATATATTAGTGACGATTGCTCCAAGACTGCGAGGAAAGCTTCCCCTAAAATGTCCAACAAAAAGTGGTAAAATGTGTACTGCTGTGAGTACATTTCACTGACTAAATATGTGCTTGACTACCTTCATCTTTCGTTCAGATTCAACTACTTATCCCACGATAAGACACAATTTCTTTCTCATTCGTTACCCCCAGCACCACGGTGCTTTTACGGACACTGACTACTGACTTCGATGGGGAAGCGTAGAGTGGGTTGTTCCACTACGCGAAAGAGGACTGTCATGGGATAAATGCTGGGCTTTGTCCCGCCCGTTGGACGCCGAGCGTCTCTGGGGGTCTGTGGGACAGTGGGCTGGCCAGGACATTCAGCTTCTGCATGATGATTGCATGACGTGTCTGAGGCGGAATCCCTTTTTAATTGACAGCTAAATGAGTGAGTATAAACTCCCACCGCAGCATTTTACAAGTTTTTCATTGCGTTGTTCTGAACTGATCAGGAGACTACCAATCCGTAGCGACTTTGGTAAAAACGACTAAGAATGGAGGGTACAATTTATATATACATAAATAAACACATTTATATGTTTATGTATTTATTTAAAAATGTGCTTCCCCTCCTTGAATGACCAGCAGCCACCACTGATACTGTAAGTACAGTGGTGTGAAAAACTATTTGCCCCCTTCCTGACTTTTGATTCTTTTGCATGTTTGTCACACATTTTAATATTAGTCAAAGATAACACGGGTAAACACAAAATGCAGTTTTTAAATGAACGTTTGTATTATTTAGGGAGAAAAACATCCAAAGCCACATAGCCCTGTGTGAAAAATGCCACAGCATCTCCATGGGATTCAGGTCAAGACTTGGACTAGGCCACTCCGACGTCTTCATTTGGTTTTTCTTCAGCCATTCAGAGGTGGATTTGCTGGTGTGTTTTGGATCATTGTCCTGCTGCAGCACCCAAGATGGCTTTAGCTTGAGTTGACCAACAGATGGCCGGACATTCTCCTTCAGGATTTTTTTGCTAGACAGTAGAATTCCTGCTTCCATCTATCCCAGCAAGCCTTCCAGGTCCTGAAGCAGCAAAACAAGCCCAGACCATCACACTACCACCACCAGATTTGACTGTTGCTATGAAATGCTGTGTTACTTTTACACCAGATGGAACGGGACACGCACCAACTTTTGTCTCGTCAATCTACAAGATCTTTTCCCAAAAGTCATCATTTTGTGTTCAATTATGTTATTTTTGACTAACAGTTCGCTATTTTTTATGAGCAGAAACATTTAAGTGTGACAAAAAGTCAGGATGGGGGCAAATAGTTTTTCACACCACTGTATATACAGTGTTTGTGCTCATAAAAAAGAGTTAACTATTAGTCAAAGATAACATAATTGAACACAAAATGATGACTGCCAAGACTTTTGGGAAAATATCTTGAAAATTCCTCCAGAGCGTGTAAAAGACTTGTTGCAAGTTATGGCAAACGTTTGATTGCAGTTATTGCTGCTAAGGGTGGCCCAACCGGTTATTAGGTGCAGGGGCGATTACTTTTTCACACAAGGCTACGTGGGTTTGGATTTTTTCTCTCCCTAAATAATAAAAACATTCCTTTAAAAACAGATCAGAAACATTTTGTGTGACAAACATGCAAAAGAATGAAAAGTCAGGAAGGGGGGGCAAATAGTTTTTCACACCACTGTATATATACATATACACAGTATATATATACTGTATGTGTATGTATGTATGTAATAATAATAATAACACAGGTTATTGTTGCAGCCATAGCCCACAACAAACTCTGGGCAGCCGTTTGTACCAAAGGTGCAACATTTCAAAGTAAACAAGTTAAAAAGCAAAAAAGGTAAGTAGCAGCCCTAGATGAAAGGTAGCATACTAGTACACTTTTTATCGTCCCGTTTATCATTCACCAACCTAGTAGTTGTAAACATATTTTTTTGCTTTTCATGTTCTTTACTTACTTTTTACAAATATGCCAACAATGCAAACGTGACAGTTACAGTACGCCACCTCCCGCTGCAGTCCTGTGGGAAATATTCATTTACAATATATTATATATATTAATATATTGTAAATGAAATTTTAGTAATGAAATAGCACGTTTGAGACTCTTGGTCTGCGACATAATATTAATAACAGCAGCATAAAAATGGATGGGCGGATGAATATTAACAACAAAATGTTGTTTTTTTAGCAATTACCGTAATTTAATTTTCTTTTAAACTGTATAACCATTTCTCTTCATGCATGCTTGAGGTGTTTTGTGTTTTTGGCATGACCAGTGCAGGGTGTACCCCGCCTCCCGCCCAAAGTCAGCTGGGATAGGCTCCAGCATACCCACGGCCCTAAAGAGGACAAGCCGGGTAGAAAATGGATGGATGTTTTTCGCATTTGCAGCATTTTAGTGATTTTTGCTTTGTGCATTTGGATTCTGCAGCGTTTGTGTGATCGCCATGCTGTTAGCGTGGTTTTGGGTCATTTCTTAGACCGTTTTGGACAATGCTGCGGCCACAGTGGATTGTTGCATGGTATCGATAATATCGATATTTGGGTCGACCCCACCACCACCACCACCTCCACTATTTGGAGCATTTTTCGAGTGTGTCCTCCAACGTAGCGCCTTCAGGTCTTGCAAAAACTATGCGAGGCATTTGCGGATAAAAAAAATGACTCGTTCCTTCTCACTGCATGCTTAACATACTTTCCCGTCCCTTCTCCAGGAACAAACGGATCGCACGGAGAAAAGGAAAAGCACCATTAGCGCCCAAACTACAAGCAAGCGACAACAACGTGGGGCCAGCCAGACAGGCACGCAGCTCAACTTTTTGGGGGGACTGAAAGCGAAAGCGACTTTACGTGTATTTTATATTTTCTATCCCACGGTCGGCTGATATTTAATAAAATGGGGAAACGCCACCCCTAATTAACAGTTTGTTGTATGTAAACAACGCTTGCTACATGCTAGCTTTACGTTGTGGCCGCTACCATTTCATTTCGAGAATTAAATCGTAATAGGCGGCTAATTTCTTATTTTATCCCCCTCCCATTTTGCTTAAAATGGAATTAGATGTACCTCTCATCCTCAAAAAAGAAGCTAAAGCCAGCACTGTGTAAAATATCAAGTTTTGTTTTGTGTTGAGACGTACTTACCTCCTTTAAGCGCCACTTTGGTAGCTTCCACTAGTACAACGTCCACACGCAGACAAATAGGAGTGCTGGGAGGGGGGGGGGGGAAGTGGATATTCCACAAAGACGCAAGGATTAATCCGCTCCTCAGGTGGCAGGACAATAGCAGCTGAGATGTCGGAACAAACTTGGTTGTAAACGAGGAAAAGGAGGAGGAGGAAGAAGGAGGCAGGAATGCCTGGAATGATGGAATTCAGTTGCTAGCAGGTGGTGAAAGTGACGCACGCTGATTGGCTGAGCCGCCAGTGTAATGATATCAGCATAAATTATGCAAATGAGCTTTGCGTCACATCCGCTTTAGGGTGCCATTATTGTAGTGCTCAGGTAGAGCTTGTCATCGAAAATCCGAACAATGAATCTGCCGCCTGGTCTGGCAGTAAATTATAGTGTTTTACATTTTAAAACTAAAATTTACTTGAGAACAGCAAAAATTGGGAACAAGAGCAAAAAGTCCCTCCAACGTTGACACATAGAGCTAATAAAACGTAGTCGTACGCAACTCACAAAAAGGTGGGGATCTACGACTTTCGAGTAAAGAAAGAACCTAAAAGTGTGTTTTTCTAAAGCCTTTTTACTTTTAACAAAAATAAACGAAAAAACTTTAAATATCATTATAAGTTTGGAAACCCCCAAGGAAAATCTAGTCTCCAATTAGCCTGGCATGCATGTTTCGGAGGCATGTGGGAGGAAGCATGCAAAGCTGTCAGACTTCTCTACCGTTTGTCCACGTGAGGCTGTAGTATTTTTGTATTATTATTCAGATGCGTGACTATTGACTAACAGTACAAAAACATGCTGCAGATGAACAGAATTTATTGTTGTTTTAGGTGTGCAGGAAAGTAGCTACCTTGCAGAAGAGCAGAAAAAAAGCTGACATCATACATAAATCAAACGGCATTGATCCTCTGAATCATCATCACAATGATGAAGTCTTCCTTTCTAATGTCCGATAACAATGACTTGGGGCTTATGGGTTTTTTTTGTCAGGGTTCAGGACATCTGTGAAACGGATGGTTTCCTCCTCCAGCCCTTCCACATCTTGATGAGTTTTTTGGAGCTATAGGACACAGTCTTCCACAAGCCTGCACGGGAGGACCGACACATTGGGTATCACCAAACATGCATCACTTAGAAGCATCAAATGAGCCTACGTGCAATTAAATAAGCTTACCAGCTGTCCCAATGCCTTTGATACTTTGTGTTATACTGGAGGACTTCACAATAGAGGAGATACCTGTGGAATATAACATTTAGGGTTGACCCCCCCTGCTGGGCTTTCCGCAGAATGCAAGTCGGGATTCCTACCAAACTTGGGATTGTAGTTTAACATAGCATTTTATGTATGCAAACATTTTTCATATGATAAACAATAAAACAAATGAGTGTCCAATCACCTTGCCGTACAACAGTTCCACAGTCAGGGTCCTGAGCCACTTGCAGAAGGATCTCCTCCACGTCTCGGTTCTTCCCTGGAGGATCAACCAGCTTGGTGATTCTTTGCTGCAAGGTGCGAGGCAACGCCATCAACTGGGTGAACTGACCCTCTGGGCTTTTGTCAACCTGGGGAAACACAGACAAGACCTGAAATACACTTACCTGACGTGGAGCTTTTTGTTTTTACCTCCAGTTTTCCTTGTTGGGGTTTATAGACCACTTGCGTACAGTCGCGTAAGATGTTACTGTACAGAATCCGGAAGCGCTCGGTGTTGTCTTTGACAATGTTGGCCACCTTGGATTTATCCTCTCCAATCACCATTCTGAAATCACCTTGAGAGGACCAGACCAAATGTTTTCCTTGAAGGACTGCAATTCTGAGGCGTTAACGCAGGCAAAGATAAGCAACAGCTTCAGCTGCTTCATCCGTCTGTGTAATGTGTTTGTAAGAGATGCATTGTGACGGGGCTAATCAATTGCTGCTCAATGTGATCATAAATACAACTTAATCAATCAGTAGAGCAGTCCAACTCCCACAGCTATGCAGATTACAGTATACGGAACACTGTCAAGGCTCTTTACCAGCATAAGAAAGGCCGGCTATCTGCAGGAAAAGTTCCTCCTCGCTGAAACTCTCTGGCAGCATAAGAAAGGAGGCCGTCACAGCACTCTTTAAGTTGGCCACAAGAGCGGCGCGGAGCTCTCTATTCTCGCTTTGCAACAGCATCTTCACCTGCAGAGAAGACGTGCATGAACTTTGCATCACTTCCTGTCCACATGTCCCAAAGACATTTAGGAAACACACACACGAGCACCAGTTCTTTTAATGTCCTAAATTACCTATTTCCTCTGATTATATCATACTATATTGGGTAATGAGAGAGTAAAGGTGACCGTAGGGGTGTTATTGTATGGCTAGAGGGCTCTAATAAAATTAAAAACGTTATGTAGGTCGTAAACAGGTTTTCTAGGGAATCCTACTTTGGAGAAATTCATTTATCAAGGTCGAGTCTGGAACCAATTAGACACGATGAACGAGAGATTACCGTATATTCATTTGAGGAATAAAACGACCAAATAAAAGCATCCATGTCCACAACTTGCATATATCAAGTCTGTAAGAGAACAAGAGCTACACAGAAGACAATGACATGTTTGAAGTCATTATGTTGTTTACAATAGTGTCCGTAATAAATTTGAGCTTATGAGAAGAATGTTGCCATGTTATGTGGAGAAAAACGAAGTGATTACGTTAACAAAAATATTTTTTCCAAGTAAAAAGAGTCATAATCCACAAATTAAGTTATCGTTTTCCAGACTGAATGTAAAAATTAGCTAGAGAATAAGAAGATGCAACAGGAGGAATCAATGTTGGCAACATTGTCGCTAAATTTAGCAAGAATTTTAAAAAAAACGACTGGCAACAAATCATGTGGCTTTTAGAAACTAAAAGGGTGAGATATCTCCCGGGATTTAACTGGTTTAGAGCAGCAAACGCCTAGATGCGTGTGTTCACGTTAAATAACATGGCAGTTTGAACAATAATGGTTCCTCAATTACGTCTCGCAACACATCACTGTGGTGTGTTCGAGGACCACCAAACATAGTGCAAAATCTTAATGCTCGACAAAAAAAAAAATCACAGAAAGAAAAGACATAAAAATGTGAAGAATTTGGGCTTTCTAACGGACTCTGACATGCAAGCACGTATGGCTCTTCTCATTGTTCCCCCAATCTCTGAAAGCACTCGCTGGCTGTCTGGTTTGTGACATTGAAAAACAGCAAAACGAAGCAACAGAAGAAAGTTCATTTAAATTCATTCATTTTAAATATTTGTTTCCCATGCTTTTTACTCACTTTATGTCTCCCAGAACTTCATTCCTCTTGCCTACCGAGCACATTACAATTACATACTACAGTAATGCATCGTTGCCAAGTTTGCAAATTAGACAAAAACATCACACCATCCTTGCCCTCCCTAACCTACTGCCACCACAAATGGGTGTGTGGGTATGTCCTGTGGGCCAAATGTGGCACGTGTACATGCATAGCTAGATAGTCCGTAGCAATTCAAATAATCAGATACTGACGGGTTTGTGAAGACGTCCTGCAACATACATGGTTTTCCAGTGCACAAGGTCATCAATCAGAGACTCTGTACTTATCACACCATACTTGATGATCTAGGGGGAGGGGGGGGAGGAAAGCACGGGTCATCTTTGGGGACTTGAACATAAACCCGAGAGATGTTTGTGCTTGTTTTGTTTTACCTTCCCATCCATTGGCACCAGTGTGTTGTAGTATACCGCCGCTCCATGTTGACTCTGTATGGAGCTGATCATTGCAGGGCCAAGCAGCCTAAGGATGGAGTAATGTTTACGGTTCTGCAGCAGATTCAAGGTGTGCCAGGTGACTGGGTCCTCCACCGCAAACACGAAGTCCAGCATGTTTTTCTGCATGCACAACCCAGCGACGCGAGTTACTTTGAGTTCACACACGTAATGTACAGTATGCGCACGGTGGCTGAGTGGTTAGCACGTTGGGCACACAGTCAGGGGATCTGGAAGACCTGGGTTCAAATCTGCGTTGGGCATCTCTGTGTGGAGTTTGCATGTTCTCCCCGTGCGTGTGTGGGTTTTCTCCGGGTACTCCGATTTCCTCCCACATTCCAAAAACATGCATGTTAGATTAATTGGAAACTCTAAATTGTCCAAAAGTATGAATAAGAGTGTGAATGATTGTTTGTCTATATGTGCCCTGCGATTGACTGGCGACCAGTCCAGGGTGTACCCCGCCTCTCGCCCAAAGCCAGCTGGGATAGGCTCCAGCATCCCCGCGACCCTAATGAGGATAAGCGGTACAGAAAATGAACGAATGAATGAATGTACAGTATGAGAGGTTTCCTGACGCTGCAACAGGAAGGCATAACATTCAAACACCTTTCTGCAGAAATGTTTAGGTATCTCTGTAACACTACTGCAACTGCAGAGAGTGTCAGGTGACAGGGGTCACTTGTTACCTCCATTTGACCTTGGCCGGTCCCATGTTGTTTGAAAACGCCAGACCCGTAGGCGAAAGCCAAACTAATATCCTGGGGGAACTGCGACACAATCCTCCTGTAAAGCACGCCGGTGTTGTGCAGAGCCGGTAGAGTCATGTCGTCTAAACGTTGATTAGCTCTCTTAAAGTAAACATGAGCTTGTTATCGGTAAGGCGGCCGAGAAATTAAACACGCAGCCGGAAAGGCGGTCACATTTCCTCGTTTCTTCGAATATAACCAGGCAGACGGCAGATTTTATGCTGAACTCCGGCCATCGATCAAACGTCCACCTGAGCCTGCGTCGCGGACTTTATACGTCATAGGTCAGCCGGGGACGAAGGGGATCATGGGAAATTGAGTGCAACACGCTGAGGATCGTTGTAATCCAAACAATTGTGGTCGTAGTCGTTACCAAACTACGTTGGTGATGTTACGCCCGTGTTCACGACAGATAACAAACTCTGCTTCACAAACCAGGTAGTTCATCATCCCGCCGGTAGGTGGCGGCCTAAAGGGTATAAATGTGGCAGAACCATGGTGAGCAGCTCCTCCTACTTCCTGTTTCGCTAGCATGTGACTTTTAACCCACTAATGCTGCATATTGGGAAGTCAGTGGCCACAAGTAAACCATGTTTTCTTTTACTTTCTCTTTCCTAACAGACAGAATTTCAGATGACCATAACTGACACGTCAGCAAAAAGCATTCAAATACGTTTAAGAAAGAAAACCAAAAGTCTATGGTGATGGACCGGCTGACGGACGAGGTTAGACAGGAAGCTCCATGGACTATGATGTTTGCAGATGACATTGTGATATGTAGTGAGAGCAGGAAACAGGTAGAGGAGAAGCTTGGGGGGTGGAGGTTTGCCCTGGAAAGGGGAGGAATGAAGATGGAGTACATGTGTGTGAATGAGAGGAACCCAAGTGGAAGAGTGAGGTTCCAGGGAGAAGAGATAAACAAGGTGGAGGATTTGAAGTACTTGGGGTCAACAGTCCAGAGCAATGGAGAGTGTGGAAAAGAGGTGAAGAAGCGTGTGCAGGCAGGCTGGAATGGGTGGAGAAAAGTGTCGGGTGTGATAGAAGAGTTTCAGCTAAAATGAAAGGAAAGGTGTACAAAACTGTGGTGAGACCAGCGATG